>JBBPBX010016319.1:0-48301 GCA_038048925.1 Garcialebias charrua
CTAATATGAGAAACTGGTCATGTCCCACATCAAGGCAACCGTCAACATCAACGAGGACCCTCATCAATATGCATACCGCGAGAACCGATCAACAGAGGACGCCATCTCTTCCGTGGTCCACACTGCTCTCACCCACCTGGATCAGAAGGACTCATACGTGCGTCTGCTCTTTGTGGACTTCACATCTGCCTTCAACACCATGATCCCCCAAACTCTGATAGACAAACTATCTACACTTGGACTAAGCCCCTCATTTGTAACTGGGTACTAGACTTCTTAACAAACAGACCACAGTCCGTGAAGATCCACAACTTCTCCTCCTCCACCATAACCCTCAGCACTGGCTCTCCTCAAGGATGTGTGCTGAGCCCCCTTCTGTTCACTCTGCTCACATATGATTGTACAGCCACACTTCCAGGCTGTCATATTGTTAAGTTTGCAGATGATACAGCGGTGGTGGGATGCATCACAAACAATGATGAGTCCAGCTACAGACAGGAGGTGGAACACCTGGAGAGCTGGTGCAAAGAGAATAACCTTCACATGAATGTGAAGAAGACAAAGGAGATGATTGTGGACTTCAGAAGGAACAAACACACCCACACCCCACTGAACATAGGTGGATCTGCGGTGGAGGTGGTCTCCAGCTACAAGTACCTGGGTGTACACTTGAATGATAACCTCAGCTGGAGCAACAACACCACCAGCCTGATCAAGAAAGGTCATCAGAGACTCTACTTCCTCAGACGGCTGAGACGAGCTGGTCTGAGCAGCCCAGTCCTCACCTCGTTCTACAGGTGTGCAGTGGAGAGCGTCCTGTGCTCCAGCATCAATGTGTGGCATGGAGGCTGCACAGTTGAAGAGAGGAAAGCTCTACAGAGAGTGGTGAAGGCTGCACAGAAGTCTGTTGGAGTCAGTCTCCCCACCATCACAGACATTTACACCTCCAGATGCAGGAAAAGAGCCACCTGCATCATGAAAGACCTCACTCACCCAGCACACTCACTCTTTGCCCCACTCCCCTCAGGACGGAGGTTGAGGAGCATCAAATGTAGAACCACTAGACTGAGGAACAGCTTCTACCCTGAGGCTGTTAGACTCATGAATGAATAAATAAAAATAAAATAAAAATAAACACTGCAAAATATCACATCATGCTGATGCTGATCTGTTTTCTTGTTGCTGTGTTCATCTGTGACCATCTGCTCATACAGACTCATGTTCGTGCTGCTGTTTATAATGATGTTTTTCCACTATATTAGGGCTTAGTGTATTACTAGTTGATGTTTTTCTTAGTTAATTCTAGATGTTATTACTGTTTTTCTCTTGCATTTGTTGTTGGATGTAACTGGGACCCCGTGTACATAATCTTGTTTTCATCACATGTACCACATGCGGTGCAAATGACAATAAAGACTCTCTGACTCTGAATATGGTGCAGTAGCCTAAAAATGATAAAAAAACAAACTTTGTTGAAGTTTCACAAATCAGAAAAAGGTTTCACAAAGCTCAAACTTAGTTTTATATATCCTTCTATTAGTGTAGAATAATCTAGTCCTGGTTTGAAGAGTCTAGGTGTTGTAGTTTTTGAGCTAGAGCAGATTAAACCCGCTCAAGGTACTGAAAAATTAGTTGTAATATCCCTTTAGTCATTTGCCGACTTGGAAGCTGGAATCGGAAGCTAACTTCAGCTTCGTATTCATTCAACCTTAGTCAGGTAAATCTTATTGAGCCTCATGGGCTCATTTACGAAAACGACCTGCTAAAACTAAAGAACGATTTTGTTTTATCAGCATTTAGGACAAGTTTGAGACGGAACGTGCTCCCTCTGCTTCACTAAAACAAACGGACGCTTCCATAAAGCTTTCACGTCCGTTCAAAGACACGAAGGTATTTATTTTCAAAACAAGAGCAACAGCGCGAACTTTGCATCTCTACACACTGCGGCGTCGAGAAGCAAGCTTTTATTCTGAAAGTCCAAAACAGGAAACGGTGGCTGTCTGCTTCTGTAACTCGCCATTGCTAGACTGCTTTACGGAGGGGAAGTCCAGTGCTGCAGTTGTATCTAACCAACCAATGGGCTGCCATTGTACACCGATGACGCCTCTCCTCATTTGCATTTATTCTTTTCCCAAGTTTGCGTGAAATGAATAAGAAAATAAGGAAATACTAAATAAATAAGGGAAATAAACAAATGGGAAAATGAAAAGTTTTTCAAACAGATGTTGAATGAAAAACAGGTGAAAGAAAAATGGGTTAAAAAAAAGGGATTGTATGAGAAATTGATTAAAGAAAATGTGAAATACCAAATCAGGTAAATGGAAAAAGACAAAACAAATTCTTGTTAAATGGGAAAAGAGGTAAATGAAAAATGGAATAAGTAAAAGTGGGAAAAGAGGTAAATGAAAAATTGATTAAGTAAAAATGGGAAAAGAGGTAAATGAAAAATTGATTAAGTAAAAATGGGAAAAGAGGTAAATGAAAAATTGATTAAGTAAAAATGGGAAAAGAGGTAAATGAAAAATTGATTAAGTAAAAATGGGAAAAGAGGTAAATGAAAAATTGATTAAGTAAAAATGGGAA
This sequence comes from Garcialebias charrua, assembly GCA_038048925.1. Taxonomy (NCBI): domain Eukaryota; kingdom Metazoa; phylum Chordata; class Actinopteri; order Cyprinodontiformes; family Rivulidae; genus Garcialebias; species Garcialebias charrua. The sequence continues at coordinate 2,584 of JBBPBX010016319.1, forward strand.
AAGAGGTAAATGAAAAATTGATTAAGTAAAAATGGGAAAAGAGGTAAATGAAAAATTGATTAAGTAAAAATGGGAAAAGAGGTAAATGAAAAATTGATTAAGTAAAAATGGGAAAATTGGTAAATGAAAAATTGATTAAGTAAAAATGGGAAAAGAGGTAAATGAAAAATTGATTAAGTAAAAATGGGAAAATTGGTAAATGAAAAATTGATTAAGTAAAAGTGGGAAAATAGGTGAAAATAGGTTAATGAATGACAAATAACTATTTATTTCACCATTTTAACCATTTTTATCACCATTTTTATCCATTTTATTTATTTATTTCATTTTGGCTAAAACTGCTCCCCATACTCTAATATCTACACCACTGCTGATACATATACAGTGTGCTCTGAACGGTCTTATTCAGGGATGCCCAATGTGCCTTACTGCATATGCCACTTTTTGCATATGCCACTTTTTGCCTCTATAACAACATCAACTACTACCTCATACATATACTGTGCACATTAACTCATACGCTGCTTTGCCACTTTGCAAATGTCAATGCTAGAAACCTTTAGTTTATTTTAGTTATACTTTTTATACTCTTTTTTTTATACTAGTATGCAAAAACTCAGGACAGTATTATGTTCATTAAATGTTTAATGTTTTAGTTTTAGTTTTAGAGTTGGTGTAAATTTTCATACTCTTATACCACTATGCAAAAACTCAGGACAGTGTTAGTTTTACTATTTTATGCTTATGTCTATTATTATATGTTTCAGTGTTTCAATGTTTAGATGTTTACTGTTGCACCGAGGGACTGAGAGAAACGCAATTTCGGTCCTGTGTATGTCCTGTACAGTACATATTGCAGATCTGACAATAAAGTTGACTTTGACTTGACTTTGACTTTCTGTCTACGTTTTTATTTACAGTAATGAAAAGAAGGATACTTTCAAATCCTGCTGCCACTTGATTTGCTAATTTATATTATTTCCTATCTGGGCTCCTTTTCCTGTTCTGTTGATGCAGGTAAAATTAGCTGCTGCGACGACTTTAGAGAACAGCGGTTTCTGTTTGTCTGGAGGAGAAAGAGGGTACACTGAGTCCCAATAGATGCAGTTTGTATCAGGTACTGCTTGGTTCATCACGTTTATCAGGCAGTCAGAGCTAAGAGTAGCTGGTATTATCTTAAGTATGGGCCTAGGGCCCATACACACTACACAATCTTGTTTTGACATGTTGGCTGCTTGTTCAGCTAACAACAACCAATTATTTTTGTTTCCAGAAATTCCAGAAGTAAAAGAGAACCAGTCATCTGTTTTGTCAAATGGTTTGTTTTTTATAAACATTGTAGTTGTGTCTCCTATGACTAGGGGTGCGTGTTCAAAGGTTTCATCTATTGTAATATTGTTACATACTTTAAAGGAGATGTAGGGATCCTTAGCTTGGGGTCTATATACATATAGTGAAAGATGGTAACAAGGCGTTGAGTTATATATCCCTGAAGCTATATTTGTTTTGGCTAGTGGCATTAAAGTTGTATTGAAATTAAAGACCAGGTATTGTTGTCCTTGGACATTGTTCAAGTTTATATTCAATATTTTAGACCAGTTCTGGGCCTTTAAGTTATCCGGTTGTGGCGTCCAACTGTCACTTGTAGTAGTAAATACGTCACCCCAGCTTGCACTTTCCCACCAGTGGATTGTGCTTAAATACCAATCATAGCCTGGCCATTGGTTTCCATTGTATCCTCCCACCGTTATGCTGTTTAAATTTAACCACACAGATTCAATGAACGTGGGAGTATGATAACACACAAATGGTTCTTCCCTCTGTAGAAGTTTCGTCTGGGTTCTCATGCAAGGATTGGGGTATGGTGTACTGACACGGCTGGGCACGCTTCTTTTTTGTACTATTTTATTTGTTTCTTGAGTCCACTCTCTTTCCCACGGTTTAGTTAGGGTTATCCAGGTTACCAATAAGATTAGAAATGCTACGGCTGTTAAACCTTTATTTTGGTCTGTGGTCCTCATAATGCTGAACTAGGTTTTCTTCCTAGTAGCTCACAGAGTTGTGGACAATCTTCACCGATTTGAGATGACTGTATACTATAAATACAGCCCCCTTTGAACAACGGGCTCCCTCTGTGAGCTGAACGAAGAATTCCTAAATTCAGTTCTAATTTCCTATTTTATTTAAACTGTATACCAAATTATGAGGATCACAAAACACAAAAGTACAGTTTAGGCAAAAGAAGCTAATGAAAAGTCTATTTTAGTCATTTTTGCTCTCAGCAATCAGTTTATTCATCCTTGTTTTGAATCATAAGTTTGCAATGGCTTAAGTGGACCCACGTGCTTCGTTCAGCTATTTTTAGTGACGTGTTTGTGGTCAAGAGTACCTGGAAAGGTCCCTCCCACTTGGGTGAATGCCAGTGTTTCTTTTTAATGCTTTTAATCAAGACCCAATCTCCTGGCTGTACCAGCTGGTCGTCCTGTTGAGAAATAAGAGTAGGATCATTGTCAGTGTTTTGCTGTTTTTGTTGTTTTTCTAACATCTTTCTCATGTAGTCAGCAAGTGTCATTTCTTCATTCGTCTCCCAGGTATTTTTGAACAATGGGAGTTTATATGGTCTTCCATACAGAGTTTCAAAGGGAGTTAGGCCTGTGGTACTGGTAATGTTTATGTGCATTTTTACAAGGTCTAAGCATTGAGTCCAAGGCCTTCCTGTTTCTTCCATGCATTTTTTAAGTCTGTTCTTTATTGTACCATTTTTCCTTTCCACCAGTCCTGCACTTTGAGGGTGGTAACTGCAATGGTGTTTTAAATCTATGTGTAAGGCTTGTCCTATTTTTGTAATGACCTGATTTACAAAATGTGTGCCATTATCACTATAGATTTTTTCTGGTATACCAAATCTCGGTATTATGTCTTTACAAAGGGCTTTTGCCACTGTTAATGCATCTGGGTGTTTAGTTGGAAAGACTTCAACCCATTTTGAATACTCATCAACTATTACCAAACAGAACTTTTTCCCTTCACTTTGGTTTAGTTCTATGAAATCCATACGTAGTTGTTGGAATGGATATACTGGTTTAGGAAACTGACCTCTTTTGGGTCTCAGGTTCCCCTGAGAATTGTGTTTCATACAGATTAAACATGCTTTACAAAAATTTTTTGAATAAGAGTTGAATCCATAAGTTGTGTATAGTTTTCCCACTAAGCCTACCATCCCTCCTGTTGAGACATGAGTCTTCCCATGGCTCAATATTGCTGCGCATTTATAGAGATTTTTTGGTAGGATTGGTTTGTTTTCAGGACAAGTGAAAAGACCATCTGTTTGTTTGGCTCCTTTTGCGAGCCACATTTTTTGTTCATTTAGAGGTGCTTGTTGCTGCATTTCTTTAATGATTTTCTCATCAGTAAAAGTTTGATCAGTATAGAACCAAAATTGGCTGTCTTCATGTATTGGAACTGAAAAGAAGGCGTTACTTATGTCCACTACAGTGAAAACATTAGCCTTAGGATTTAAAGAGTTTAGTAGGGTGTGTGGATCCGGAACACACGGAGCTCTTTGAATCACCGCATTGTTTACTGCTTGCAAATCTTGCACCATCCTCCAGCCGGAAGAGGGTGGGGCCTTTTTTACTGGAAAAATAGGCGTGTTACAAGGTGAGTCATAGCATTCCACAAGCACTCCTGCTTTTAGTAAATCTTTTATCACTGGCTCAATACCTTCCATTGCATCTGGTTTTAATGGATATTGTTTCACTCTTGGTCTGTATTCTGTTCTAGATCTAATTTGTACAGGTAAAATCTTTTTTACAAAACCAACATCTGATGGTCCTGTTGACCACAGCTGTGGTGGAATGTTTTTTAACAGGTTTTCTTCTTCTTGAGAAAGAAAGATTTGTCAGCTCTGTTGATCTAAATGTACTCCTGGTTGTACTGTAGCTGTCCAGAACAAAGCCTTTTTGCTTAGTTCTGTGTCCTGGCTATACCATGTGTTCACAGAAGTAGCGACCCAATCTTTTGTGTACTCTCCCAAAGTGACCATTTTTCCTAGATCTTTCCATTGTTTATTTTTACCCTTACAAAGAGAAATATGGGGTGATCCATAATTTCTGTACATGGCGTTTAGGGTGTCTGGCAAGATAACTGCAGCTGCAGAGTTGTTCTCATTGTCAGAGTACACATAAGAAATGGTAATCTTGGCTGGAGTTTTTCTGTCTAATTCCTCTTTATATGGTACATCAGGGTCTGAAGAGTTCTTGTACCACATTGTAACATGGAGGTCATCTGGTGACACCTGGTCTTGAACTTGGACAGTGCTTTTTCCCTCATCCAGGAGTTTAGCTCCCGTTGTAGTTGGGGGTTTGTTTGGCACATCTAATGTGTAGTAATACTTAGGCGGACCCACACCCTGCAGTACTAGGGCTGAAGGTGTGGGTGTGTTCTTGGTTCTGACCACAGTTAGCCCATCTTCTGTAGGCATCAATGCCAATGACAGTTCCACCAGGCCATCCCGTCCCAATAAATTTACCGGGCAGTCTGGCAGTAGAAGAACTGACATTTTACATGATTTGCCCTTGGGATCTCTGATCCAAATAAGTTCAGTTTCAGGGACTGTTGTCAGAGTGCCATGAGCTGCTCTTACTGTTATAAATTTATCTCCTTGTTTAATCCAGGGCATTGGCTCTTTTATAGTGGTTCTACATGCCCCTGTATCACACAGGAAGGTTACTGGTGTTCCTTGGATCATTAGAATGATTTCTGGTCTGAATTTTTCTTGATAAAGGATTTCTTCTAAGTTTAAAAGTTCTAACTCATTTTTAGCTTCTGTTTCAATCTCATAGGTTTTAGTTTCAGTTTCAGGTACGGTTAGTCATGCAGGGGTATTCGTGTTTGATATGGTTTTACAGTCACGAGCCATGTGTACATTTGAGCAGTTACATTAAGACATTAAAGTTTGTGCAGCTGAATCAGCACTATAACTCTTTCAAAAACTGCATTAAAGTTGGGTTTACTCGAAGTGCAAGCTGATGTAGAATTTAGCACAAAGGTAAAACAGTTCAGATCTAAATCAGTTCATTCATTTCAAACTACACCGAAGAAGTAAAAGGTCTGACCCTAACTGTTGCTACACATTAGATTCTATTTAAACAGGTAAATATTGAGGTTGTACAGCTTACATTTTCCATTTGGCTTGAATTTATTAAGACTGTAAATCATTTGAAAGGGTAGTGCATATGATGCAAACTCAAGCTTATATATACACACCAACAGTAGTATAAAATGGCATTTTATAATTAATAAATCTATTCAATGTAAAGTGCTAGGCAAAAAGACTATTAAACTGCTAGATAAATCTAAAAATATTCAGTCTCAGTGTTAGGCTGCAATGTTAGTTTAAATACTACCAGTGAGGTTATGGGTCATTGCGGGGTTCCAGTCTCCCACGGATCCTTTTGACCTGGTCTGTATTTTATCTCTAGAGTCTGATGGTTCATAGGTAGGTGGTGGCTCGTTTGGTGGTGCAGTTGGGTCTATGTTTCTGTCACTATCTGCATGAGTCATTGTCAGTTTAGTTCTTTGTTCTTCATGTCTGGCTTCACCATTAACCGCTTTCCTTAACAGGTAGTTATAATAACCAGACATGTCATCTTCTTTCTTAGAAAAATATACATTTCTTTTCTCGTCTTTTTCTCTCTCTTCCTCTCTCTCTCTTTTCTCTTCAGCTTTCTTCCTTGTTTCCTCGTGTTCTGTCTGTCTCTCCTCTCTTTGCTGCTCACTTTCTTTTTCCTTCCTCTTCCTCATACCTTCTTCTCTTTTTTCTGCAACTTGCATCCATAATTCTGTATGGGGGTAGCCTTCATTATTCATTTTGTTAGGTTTATCTTTGGTCTTTGTCTTTATTTTAGTTTGAAGTTCTCTTATGTTTTTTATAGTTAATCTACCGTCAAAGTCGTGTTCTTTTATCCATAGGGGTAGGTGTTGTACGCTTGCAGGGTCTGTTTTTTTCATTATCTTCCAGTCTTTACATGTTAAACTGTCTATGCATTTTTGAGCATTTTTGCTTTGTCCCTTACCCATTTTGAACTAGATTTGGATCCAGTAGGGGGTTTCACATAGGGTGACTAATACTGGATTTATTAAGTAACAGGACAGTGATAAAAGATCCTTATGGCAAGAATCACTTCAACTCAAATGAGCGGATTCTTCTTAGCCTCTGACACCAAAAGGTTTCACTGTTTGTTTCCTGTTATTTTGGTATGAAACAAAAGAACCAAGCGGTACTTTTATTTCCTTTTCACACTCACAAACATGCATGCATACATTTTTAGCGCTGCTTTTTATTCCTATTTATCTTAAAGTAGAGGGCTCCGCCGCCCTACACAGAATTTAATTGACTGTTTTTAGTTGTTTATCTAAGTCAAAGGAGTCTGTCCTCCTGCGGAATTTAACTACTTCTTTTTACCTGATAGAGTCTAGAATTGTCAGGGTTTGTTTTACTCAGCTTTCACACTTCACTCGTTTTAAAATAAAACGATACTCACTCCACTCTGTGTCACGTCTCTCCTGGACTCCGTCAACCGTCGGACCCCAGTCAGTGAGGAGGACTCCAGTCCCGGAAAGGGTATCAATACTGTGGCCACAGATTTTGCCTGTAACCTACTCACCCACTGGGATCATCAGGTATCTTGGAATCCGGCTCGAAGGACCAAGTTAATGTCAGGTTTAAACCCCAAACATTATTAAAACACCATGCTGTAAAACAGAGAACAAGACACAAGTGATTTGAGTATCTTTCTTGCAAGGAGAGCCAACCCGCTCTCCTTCTCAGTTGTTTTTCCTTGCCTTTTATTGAGTTAGGAATGCCCTAGTTACACAATGTCTCAACCGCTGAGGGAGAGGGGAAAACCGGTTGAGACTGATTCACACATAGGTACACGTCAACATGTTGAACAACATTCTTCCAAGATGGAGTGGAAAACAACTGCCCACAGTTGTTTTTCCCCCTGCCAGCACGAGAACCTGTTCCAACAGCCAGTTTTGCCCAGGGTGTGTTACCGGTCGAACAGGTTTCCTGCACACAAACTTATCACAGGCATTAGTTACAAAGAACATTTACATTGTTCACTTTAAAATAAAAAGGAATAAGTTTAAACACAAAATGTATTAAAGAATATAAATGTGATAATATGTATTTACAATTATTCCAACAGGACTTCACATCTGCCTTCAACACCATGATCCCCCAAACTCTGATAGACAAACTATCTACACTTGGACTAAGCCCCTCTATTTGTAACTGGGTACTAGACTTCTTAACAAACAGACCACAGTCCGTGAAGATCCACAACTTCTCCTCCTCCACCATAACCCTCAGCACTGGCTCTCCTCAAGGATGTGTGCTGAGCCCCCTTCTGTTCACTCTGCTCACATATGATTGTACAGCCACACTTCCAGGCTGTCATATTGTTAAGTTTGCAGATGATACAGCGGTGGTGGGATGCATCACAAACAATGATGAGTCCAGCTACAGACAGGAGGTGGAACACCTGGAGAGCTGGTGCAAAGAGAATAATCTTCACATGAATGTGAAGAAGACAAAGGAGATGATTGTGGACTTCAGAAGGAACAAACACACCCACGCCCCACTGAAAATAGGTGGGTCTGCAGTGGAAGTGGTCTCCAGCTACAAATACTTGGGTGTACACATGAATGATAATCTCAGCTGGAGCAACAACACCACCAGCCTGATCAAGAAAGGTCATCAGAGACTCTACTTCCTCAGACGGCTGAGACGTGCTGGTCTGAGCAGCCCAGTTCTCACCTCGTTCTACAGGTGTGCAGTGGAGAGCGTCCTGTGCTCCAGCATCAACGTGTGGCATGGAGGCTGCACAGTTGAAGAGAGGAAAGCTCTACAGAGAGTGGTGAAGGCTGCACAGAAGTCTGTTGGAGTCAGTCTCCCCACCATCACAGACATTTACACCTCCAGATGCAGGAAAAGAGCCACCTGCATCATGAAAGACCTCACTCACCCAGCACACTCACTCTTTGCCCCACTCCCCTCAGGACGGAGGTTGAGGAGCATCAAATGTAGAACCACTAGACTGAGGAACAGCTTCTACCCTGAGGCTGTTAGACTCATGAATAAATAAAAATAAAATAAAAAATAAACACTGCAAAATATCACATTGTGCTGATGCTGATCTGTTTTCTTGTTGCTGTGTTCATCTGTGTTCATCTGTGACCATCTGCTCATACAAACTCATGTTCGTGCTGCTGTTTATTCCCACTATATTAAGCTTAGTGTATTACTAGTTGATGTTTTTCTTAGTTAATTCTAGATGTTATTACTGTTTTTCTCTTGCATTTGTTGTTGGATGTAACTGGGACCCCGTGTACATAATCTCGTTTTCATCACATGTACCACATGCGGTGCAAATGACAATAAAGACTCTCTGACTCTCTGACTCTATGAGTTGTATTTCTTGTTGGCTTTGATCAACAGATACAGATTTAAACTATAATTGAACACTAATATACCGCTAAGCATGATGGGAAATCAACACAGTTCACTCCCCGTTTTTTAGTTTTGTTTTTGATTGTGGCACTATGAGTTTTAATTCTTGTTGGTTTTGATCAACAGATACAGATTTAAACTATACATTGAATTTATAAATGTAAATTCAATGCATAGTTTAAATTTGTATCTGTTGATCCCACATTTATACAACTTGGGATGAATACAGTTGGCTCACATGGGCTTCCCATGCTGGGCACATTATAGTAAAATCACATGGGTCCTATGTACTGATGCACATCAGAGTCAGAGTCAGAGAGTCTTTATTGTCATTTGCACCGCATGTACAGAGGTGTCAAGTAACGAAGTATAAATACTTCGTTACTTTACTTAAGTACAAATTTTAGTTATCTATACTTTAGTAAAGTAATTATTTTTCAGCCTACTTTATACTTCTACTTCTTACATTTTCACGCAATTACTGGTACTTTCTACTCCTTACTTTTTAAAAATAGCCTCGTTACTTTTCTTTCATTTTGCCGTTTTTTTTTGTAGAATATAGATATTCACGCAGGACTTTCCAAAAATTGGAACATAAATATCCGCTTCAGCAGCCGTCGTCACTCACCAGTGTTGCCAGATTGGGCGGTTCACCGCGATTTTCCTTCTGACTTTTGCGGGTAAAGAGTGCTTTGGGTGGGTGGGACTCTATCTGGCAACACCGGTCACACGCGTGTGTCTTTACATCCGGGGCAGCGTCGGCAGCTCCGGGACCCTCCATCAATGTAGAAGCGTATGCGGGACCGGGACCCTCCATCAGTAATTGGGGCGTCTTCTATAGCAACTTCATCCGGCGAAGCCATGCTGTCTGTGACGCTGACTTGTTAGGGGCTCTGCTAGCGCTAGCATTAGCGTCTCGCGAGACAACGTTACCTCTCAACGAGAGATATCGCGGGAGTTTAATATCGCGAGATCTCGTACAACGAGATCTCGTTACTACTGACTTCTAGTGACCTAGTAACATACTAATGTTGTATAATAAATATAAACGTGAAAGACAACAAAACCAGGAGAACCCTTGACCAATTTGTTCTGCACCGGGCAACACCAGAGGCAGATATGGTATGTAAAAAAAAAAAAACTGCCATCTGGAAAAATATCCTTTGAGGAAGTGGAGAAGATCACTGAAAGTCTTCACCTGGTTGGCAGGTAAAAATTCAATAATTTCCAGTGTAGTGGTGAACCATGTTTAATTATTGATAGTTATAAACAAAAGTGTACAATTGACACGTACAAATAAATACATAATTGTGAATTTACTTTACACTATGCAAACATACAACCTTGTCCATCTTTAAAAAAACACAGTTCATATAGGTAAATTAATAAATACATTTCAAAATGTAGTTTAAATACAATGCTAAATTATAAATATAAACAATACACGTTTTTCCATTTATTTATCACTACATAACCTAGGCTATGTATCACTAATGAACTTTAACACCTTTTGGCAGGCTGAACATGTCTATGGATGAGCTGTATGAGGAATGTGTGACTGCAAACAGCCTGATAGACCACCTCACCACCTCACCTCAGGAGAAAGAAAGGTGGCAGTCCCAGGGAACAGCAGAGAAGTGGATGCAAGTTCTTCAGGCAGCTGACCTCTCCAACATCCAGCTGTTGTATCCTTTGTCCTCAGCATCCCATCTTCCACTGGTTGTGGAAAGGATTTTCTCTTTCATGAAAAGTAAGTGGACTGATGTGCAAAACAAATGTTCTACTGAACTAATTAGAAGTGAGCTCATTGTCAGTCTAAATTATGAAATGTCTTGCTCAGAGTTTTACTCTTTGGCACTGAAAAACAGAGCATTCCTTGCTGCAGCACGATCTCAGCAGAAAAACAAATGGAAAAAATAGGTTGACTCCATAATGTAACGTTCCACTGTTTTAGTTTACAAGTTTTTTATTTTTACTACAAGTGGAAAGCCATGGCCTTTGAGGCACAATGTGTTTATGTTTACAGATTTACTACAAACTTTATTTGCACGTTGCACTAAATGCACTATTACAGAATGTTCGTATTGATTTTTTGTTATTTAATACTGTTTTAAGTTATTAAGCAGGACAGAGGTCTGTTTAAGAAAGATACATAATTCTGTTTTAAGTTATTAAGCAGGACAGAGGTCTGTTTAAGAAAGATACATAATTCTGTTTTAAGTTATTAAGCAGGACAGAGGTCTGTTTAAGAAAGATACATAATTCTGTTTTAAGTTATTAAGCAGGACAGAGGTCTGTTTAAGAAAGATACATAATTTTCAAAAGATATGTTTGTTTCTGGCAATTCTATTTGCACTAAAAATAAATGGTTAATTGTGTAATAATTTGTTTATACATATTTTTATAATTCAAAAACACGTATCCAAATGAATTCAGGTTGATTTCAAAGTGAGGAGGGGCAGGCAGGGTGTTTGTGTGTCTGTGTGTGTGTGTGTGTGTGTGTGTGTGGGGGGGGTTAAATGGGGTGACCAGCCCTGCCGAGAGGTGTCCCTTATTTATTTATCAAGGAGTTGGCAACCCTGTTTTCAATGGGCATAATGCAGTTAAGACAGGTAGCTTAGTACACCCCTAGTTTTTCAACATTAACAATATAATATAATCTAGTCTAAAAAAATGATTTTTGTGGGGGAGGTGGGGTTGTATACAATAGTATGTGTGGTGCAGCCTAAGCATTTGTCTTTTTTGTTGCTTTTTCTTACGCTACTTTTACTTTTATACTTTTAAGTAGTTTTTGAAACCAGTACTTTTTTACTTTTACTTGAGTAAAAAGCTAGAGTTGATACTTCTACTTCTACAGAAGTAATTTTAAATCCCAGTATCTATACTTCTACTTGAGTAATGAATGTGAATACTTTTGACACCACTGGTTACATGTTCATGAATCTGAAGCCCTCCAATAAAAAGGAGTATGAAAAAGCCTTCAGGATGGAAGAGGATAAATTTAAAATACCAAGGTGGTGTAAGGAGAAGTCCAAGTTGGTGTGGCAACGTGAGGAGAGGCCCAAAGTGGTGTGGAGAGACCTGCAGTGGCGTAGCTGGAGGCTAGAGGTGGTGTGAGGACACAAAGTGATTTATGAGAAAGCTGTGGCGTGAAGGGAGGCCAGAGGTTGCATGAGGAGAGACGTATGGTGGCGTGAGGAAAGGTCTGAGGTGCTGTGAGGAGATACTTGTAGCGGAGTGAGGGGAGGCCTGAGGTGCTGTGAGGAGAAGAAAAAAAATAAAAAATAAAAAAATAAATAAATTCTGTGAAGAGAACTTCCTCTTGTTTAATTTTTTCACATAAACATATTAAAGCTTTCAATTGAAAACACTAAAATGACAGAAAAGATGTTTAAAAACCTCTTTCCTCAAAAAGTCTTCAGTCCTAAGAACACTAAACTGTAACTTTTAATAAGGTCATGTACACAGTTTAATTTACATCTAACACCCCCCCCCTACATACACACACACACACACGCACACACACACACACACACACACACACACACACACACACACACACACGAGAAGTCACCACACCACTACGGTTAAAAGAAATCCTAGGGCAAGTGTGCCCAACCAGTCGCTCGCGGGCGACCGGTCGCCCGTCAGCTGGTTCCCAGTTGCCCGCGAAGCTCAACCTGTCTAACAGCTGACGAGCCGGCTCTCAGCTGTTAACAAGGTGAAATGTCCGCTGCTAAGCTTCATTCTAACTCCGGCAGAAGTGGTGGCCGCTGCTCAGCTTCATTCTAACTCCGGCAGAAGGGGTGGAGGGAGGAATGACTATATGCCAATGTGCAGGAACGCTTTACTCAGCCCTCCCCATCTTGTATGCTCACAGACACAGTCTCGCGATGACTGACGAGACTTTAAGACAGCAGTGAGACCGCTGAGGAGTGAATGTCAGTACGCAGAAAACATGGAAGGAAAACAAGCGAAGAAGCAAACGAAAACTTACTATTTTCACACAGAATGGGAGGAGGATTATTTTTTTGTTTATTCTAATTCGAAGTCTATTTGCCTCATCTGTAATTCGAGCGTTGCCTTGCCCAAAAAGTGCAACTTGGAGCGGCATTTCAAGACGATGCACAAACGTTTTGATGCAGATTTCCCTCCTAAAAGTTCTTTACGGACTCACAAAGTGCGGGAGCTAAAACACAAGCTTGCAGCACAGCAATCGATCTTCACTCGGCCCAGCACGAAAGGTAAGGCAGCTACAATCGCCTCCTACCGTGTTAGCCGCATCCTGGCTCAACATAAGAAGTCGTTCAGTGATGGAGAAGTTATGAAAGAAGCGTTTATTGAGGCTGCAGATGCACTTTTTCACGATTTTAAAAATAAAAGTGAGATCGTAGCTGCTATTAAAGACATGCAGTTGTCCAGACAAACAGTAACACGACGATGTGAGGGAATGGCTTTTGATGTGGAGGAGCAGCTAAAAAAGAACGTGCAACAATGTGAGTGTTTCTCTCTTCAGTTTGATGAGTCAACAGACATGGTGGACACAGCACAGCTGTGTGTTTTTATCAGAATGGCCTTTGCAGACATGAGTGCAAAAGAGGAGCTGCTCACCATCTTGCCTTTGAAGGGACACACAAGAGGAGAAGATATTTTTAATGTGTTTATGGAGTTTGTTAATAAAAGCAACTTGCCCCTCTATAAACTAATTTCTATAACAACTGATGGTGCTCCAGCAATGACCGGTCACACCAGTGGATTTGTTGCACTCTGCAAGCAGAATGATGCTTTCCCAGACATTTTGAACTATCACTGCATCATCCACCAACAGGCCCTGTGTGGGAAGATTTTAAACATGAAGGAAGTGATGGATGTTGCCTCCTCTCAATGTCAGAAGTCCCACTAAGGTAGAGACACATTTATTTTATACAGCTTGCATAAAAATTGTCTCCTATAGACTTGTCACAATGTGTCTGTATGTTGTTTTTTTTATTAAATTTTAGACCAGACTACATAGTTAGCTAGCTAGTGTTATTTATTTATTTATTTTGCAGTTTGGGTGTGCCCTTCATTTTCTGTACCTAATGTGTGTGTGTGTGTGTGTCTTGTCTTATAACCAGGTGGAACTCTGAATGGCCCTTTGAAGCCAGCAGTCTGGCCCAGTGAGGGACTTCAGCACCTGCAGATGACACACCATCCTGCTGCACAGAGCAGCTGACTAGTTTTGGGTTTTATTGAGATTTGAAATTGTTGGAGATTTGTAAATCTGCACCTTTGTAACTTTTTGTAAATAGTTAGTGTGTTAATGAGGGAGTTCTATATTGTTCAGTTCAGTTGTTTATTCGTTTCTTTAAAAAAATATGGTGTGCTTTTCAAATATTGTGTTCTTTTACTTTGATAAAATACTTTAATTAAATAAAACTAGCAACACATTACGTTCTGTTTTATTTACTTTAAAGAAGTGAGGAGTAGGGAGATGAAAAATTATGTTTTTTGATACTGAGACTGGACGAGTAGCCCTCGGCAAACTGCCAACTTCAAAAGTAGCCCTTGGTTCAAAAAAGGTTGGGCACCCCTGTCCTAGGGGAAACCCTGTATCATTTTAGTGTTTTCAACTGAGAAGCTTTCATATACTGTATATATATTTTTTTATTATAGCAAAGGACGGTCTCTGCACAGAAAAAAAAATACTGTTTTTTTTTTTAACCAAGGTTTCTACACTAAAATTATTGTGTGATTTAAAAGCATCGAAACATCTGGTTAAATTTAGAAGATATTTATGATTAAATACAAACACCTGAAGCTGACTCAGAGAGGACTGTCTTCTTCTTCTTCTTCTTTCGGCTTTTCCCTTTTCAGGGGTCGCCACAGCGAGTCATCCTCCTCCACCTCACTCTGTCCTCTGCATCCTCTGTCCTCACTCCAACTACCTTCATGTCCTCTCTAACTGCATCCATATATCTCCTCTTTGGTCTCCCTCTTTGTCTTTTTCCTGGCAGCTGCATTTCTAACATCCTTCTACCAATATACCCACTGTCCCTCCTCTGGACATGTCCAAACCATCTCAGTCTGGCCTCCCTAACTTTATCTCCCAGTTGTTTAACATGTGCTGTACCTCTGATGATCTCATTCCTGATCTTATCCATCCTTGTCACTCCTAAGGAGAACCTCAGCATCTTCATTTCTGCTACTTCCAGTTCTTTCTCCTGTCTTTTTGTCAATGCCACTGTCTCCAGACCATACAACATAGCTGGTCTCACCACTGTCTTGTAAACTTTTCCTTTGACCTTTGCTGACACCTTTTTGTCACAAATCACTCCTGAAACTTTTCTCCATCCACTCCATCCTGCCTGGACTCTCTTTTTCACCTCTTTACCACATTCCCCATTTTCCTGGACAGTGGACCCCAAGTACTTGAAGTCCTGCACCTTTGTGACCTCTGCTCCTTGTAGCCTCACTGTTCCACTGGCCTCCCTCTCATTCACACACATGTACTCTGTCTTACTACGGCTGACTTTCATTCCTCTTCTTTCAAGAGCATACCTCCACCTCTCCAAGTTCTCTTCCACTTGTTCCCTGTTCTCACCACAGATCACAATGTCATCTGCAAACATCATAGTCCATGGGGATTCCTGCCTGACCTCATCTGTTAGTCGGTCCATCACCAGAGCAAACAAGAAGGGGCTCAGAGCCGATCCTTGATGCAATCCCACCTCCACCTTGAAGCTATCTGTCACTCCCACAGCACATCTCACCACTGTCCTGCTGTCCTCATACATGTCCTGTACCAGTCTAACATACTTTTCTGCCACTCCAGATTTCCTCATGCAATACCACACCTCTTCTCTTGGTACCCTGTCATATGCTTTTTCTAAATCCACAAACACACAATGGAGTTCTTTCTGACCCTCTCTGTACTTCTCTATCAACATCCTCAAAGCAAAGATGGCATCTGTGGTGCTCTTTCTTGGCATGAAACCATACTGCTGCTCACAGATAGTCACCTCTTGTCTAAGTCTTGCTTCCACAACTCTCTCCCAGATCTTCATTGTGTGGCTCATCAACTTAATTCCCCTGTAGTTGCTACAACTCTGTACATCACCCTTGTTCTTAAAAATGGGAACCAGCACACTTCTTCTCCATTCTTCAGGCATTTTCTCACCCTCAAATATTCCATTAAATATTTGAGTCAAAAACCTCACTGCCATCTCTCCAAGACATTTCCAAACCTCCACTGGTATGTCATCAGGTCCTACTGCCTTCCCCTTCTTCATTCTTTTCAGAGCTTTCCGGACTTCACCCTCACTAATCTTTCCCACTTCCTGGTCCACAGTTTCTATTACCTCCACTCTTCTTTCTCTTTCATTCTCTTCATTCATTAGCTCCTCAAAGTAATCCTTCCATCTTCCCATCACACTCTCCTCACTTGTTAGAACATTCCCATTCCCATCTTTAATAAGCCTAACCTGCTGCACATCCTTTCCAGCCTGATCCCTCTGTCTTGCCAATCGGTACAAGTCCTTCTCGCCCTCTTTAGTGTCCAGTCTCCCATATAACTCATTGTACGCCCTCTGCTTTGCCTTAGCTACTTCCCTCTTTGCTCTATGTCCCATCTCCTTATATTCCTGTCTCCTCTCTTCAGTCCTCTCACAGTCATATTTCTTCTTGGCTAATCTCTTTCTTTGAATGGCGTCCTGCACTTCACTATTCCACCACCAGGTTTCCTTATCATCCATTCTCTGTCCAGATGACACACCAAGTACCTTCCTACCTGTCTCTCTAATTACTGTTGCTGTAGTAGCCCAGTCACTTGGAAGCTCTTTCTTACCACCCAGAGCCTTTAACAGCTCGTCTCTGAATTTCTCACAACATTCTTCCTTCTTTAGCTTCCACCATTTGGTCTTCTTCTCTGATTTTACTCTTTTTCTCTTCTTCGCAACAACAGTCATTCTACACACAACCATCCGATGCTGTCTGGCCACGCTCTCCCCTGCTACAACCTTACAGTCTCCAATCTCTCTCAGGTTTCCTCTTCTACACAGAATGTAATCGACCTGTGTACTCCTTCCTCCACTCTTATAGGTCACTCTATGTTCCTCCCTCTTTTGGAAATAGGTATTGACTATAGCCATTTCCATTCTCTTGGCAAAATCCACCACCATCTGTCCTTCCTGGTTTCTTTCCTTGACACCAAACCTACCCATCACTTCCTCATCCCCTCTGTTTCCTTCACCAACATGTCCATTCAGGTCTGCTCCAATCACCACTCTTTCCTCCCTGGGAATACTCTCTATCACTTCATCCAGATCTTTCCAAAATTTATCTTTCTCCTCCCCATCACATCCAACCTGTGGAGCATAACCACTGACTATGTTTAGCATCAGACCTTCTACTTCTACCTTCAGACACATCACCCTATCTGACACTCTCTTCACCTCTACTACATTCTTTGCCAACTCCTCCTTCAGGACCACCCCTACTCCATTTCTCTTTCTATCCACACCATGGTAAAACAGTTTGAACCCTGCTCCAATACTGCGAGCCTTGCTGCCCTTCCACTTGGTCTCTTGGACACATAAAACATCTACCTTTCTTCTCTGCATCATGTCAGCCAGCTCTCTACCTTTGCCTGTCATTGTCCCCACATTTAGAGTTGCAACCCTCAGTCCTACATTCTTCACTTTCCTCCTCTCCCTCTGTCTCCTGACACGTTTCCCTCCTCGGGGTCTTCGACTAACAGTAGTACAATTTCCGCCGGCACCCTGTTTGTCAACAGCACCGGTGGCGGACGTTGTTAACCCGGGCCTCGACCGATCCGGTATGGTTTCACTTTGATGAACTCGCATTATGGTTTTGGCAAGTGTTTTACATCGGATGCCATTCCTGACACAACCCTCACCATTTACCCGGGCTTGGGACCGGCACAAGAGATACACTGGCTTGTGCTCCCTAGTGGCTGGCTTTGACTCAGAGAGGACTGTGATTTTACAAAAAAATGAACGTCAAACGTAAACACGTCTTTGTTACAAGACGCCCCCCGCCTGCACAACTGTGGTCCGCTTGCACCTCCACCCCACCCGCGTGATTACCGTATTTGTCGGTGTATAATACGCTCCGGTGTATAATACGCGTTGTCCAATTTTTGGAAATAAATCAGAAAAAAACGTAGATAATACGCTTAGGTGTATAATACCGCTGCCGTGACAGTCTTTTTTGAGGCCACTAGATGGCGCCAAACCCATTGAAACTGTAGTGATACAACCGTGACCTGGGAAACACTTCTCTGATCGCTCCCAGTAATTAACTTTTTGGGAGTTATTCCTGAAGGGACAGTAATACTTTTATTACTTTTAATTTGAATCAAACATTACAAATTGTCAGAAAGATAAAGTGTTAGTTTCAGATGTCAGCATTTTATGATAAAAACTGATCTTAACACTACACACAACACTGTTAACCTGTTGGTTTGGTTAAAACAACGTCATTAAAGCGTCACATATGGGACCTATGTTAATGATAATAGCAAAAACAGATATTATTCATCTGATTATTAATTAGGACAAAAACAAAAGTCTCTTCTGAGGAGATTGTCCTGAGCTCAAACTAAAATGAGATAAACAGTGTCACTGAATCTTCACTGCAGGTTTGAGAAGAGAAATCCTTCATGAATAACATTTTGGAATATTCATTCATTCATTCAACCTTTATTTATACAGGCTAGCCTCGTTGAGTCACGGGGACTCATTTACAAGAGGGACCTGTCTCACTCACACCAAACAACCATCCACTCTCACACTCACACCTAGGGTCAATTTAGAGTCACCAATCAGCCTAACAAGCATGTTTTTTGGTCTGTGGGAGGAAACCGGAGTACCCGGAGGAAACCCACGCATGCACGGGGAGAACATGCAAACTCCACCCAGAAAGGCCCCGGACCGGGATTTGAACCGGCAACCTTCTCGCTGAGAGGCAACAGCTCTACCAGTTGTGCCACCATGCTGCCAAAATAACATTAATAATAACATTTGCTATTCAGCATGAATTTAAACCGTTTGAATTAAACAGACTTTGACTATCAAACATTTAATTTGTAATGTACAGCTGAATTTAATTAAAATAAAACTACCTGCAGCTTAAATTCTGCAGTATACAAATTTCTTTTTGGCGGCATTTTCTCTCTTTGTTCAAGAATGTGTAGTTGTTGATTTCTCCTGCTCTCTCAGTGATTTGGCGGGGGGTGATGGGTTTTATAGAATACACGAAGAACAGGATACGCCTCCAGCTACAGTCTGCAGGTAAACAGACTACAGGGCGCATTAGCGCCCATAGTGGCCGAAACTGGTACTGCACCATTTTTACAGTCTGCAGGTAAGCAGACTACAGGGTGCATTAGCGCCCATAGCGACCGAAACTGGTACTGCACCATTTTTGGCCAAAATGAAAAACGGCGAATCAGAGCTAAAAATGGGTCTAAAAATATGGGAAAAAATCCATAGATTATATACGCTTCGGTGTATAATACGCAGGATATTCAAATGAGAATAAAAGTGCGTATTATACACCAGAGAATACAGTAATAGACTACTGATTTTTTTTGCGCAAATTACGGATTTTTGATGCTCATTATACACGTAACTATATGAAGGGGTTGACATGTGAACTCTTAAGTCTTAAAATGTAAATCCCCTTAAACCTATTAAATCATTGGGCCACTCTTAGCAGCAACAACTGCTAATAATAACTTAATAATACAGACCATCATTTATGAAGTGCATATTGTGGTACTCCTGTTATCTTTGTCTCATATTTAAATGTGTTCGGAGAACTGAAACTTTAAATGTGACAATTAACATGTAAAATAAATAAATGATATACACATACAAACACACCGCATTACCATTGTAAATTTCATTTTAAATTATTGGTACAGAATACTTATATTAGCTACTTACTTATAAAGCAAATATGGCTCAACTTGTATATCAATGATGGTTGGGTCCAGGGTCCAGGCCTGAGGGAAGAGAGGTGATGTTAACTCAATGTTCTTACAAACATAATCACTTCACAATTATATATTTTTTGTAAAAGGCAGCCGATGGAGTCTTAGCGTTAACTGTCGAGATAATGTGCGTTTTATATCATTATGTCACCTGTAAGCAGCACAACAAAACTGGCTGCATCAACAGCTCACACAGTGATTAGCTCAGTGGACAGGGCTTAAAGTGAAAAAAAATCCTGAGCCTGAAACTTTTTTGTGTTGTTGATTAAATAAAATCGTAACATTTTGCCAACGTTTATTAAAAATGCTCTCTGAAAAGTGCAAATAACCGTTTTTAAACAATTCAGCTTCAAGTAACAATGACTTACATGAGGTTTCAATGTACAGTATCTGAACTTAATGTAAAATATGTGCCCCAGAGAACTGCCCTACAGCAAAAACAACTCAAAAAAAGACTCAACGCCACATTGAACAGACACAGTTCAGTCAATTCATCTGCAATAAATTTAGAATACTCAATATCACAATCTAAAAGGAAGTTCCACAGAGCTGGTTTTAGGACTCCCAGCAAGCTGGAGTAATCTCCAGCATCAACACACAGATCTGTGCAGTGAAAAAGTTTGTGAGCACAGACTGTTAAAACTCTGATGGAAATGTGTTACCAGCATTGGCATCAGAAGCATGGGGGGGTCTGTATTCTGGTGTATTTTAAAGGAGACCACATATAGGTATTTAAATTTTTTATGTTATGTCTGTGTGCTATCTTGACAATATTAATTCATTTTAATACACAAAATAATTCTTAGATAATTAATTATACCCTTTTTAATTCTGCCATTTTTAACTTTCGTTTTGAACGACCGGTTTCTTGAAGTCCACGCCCTTCAACGATCTGTTAACGCCCTCTGTAACAGCCAGTATCTGTAATGTGTTGTTGTTTTAAAATTAGCTCTTTTTTTATTACTCATTTGACTTACTGTTAGTGTTAGCTTAAGATAACTTACCGAAACCCGTCTGAGCGCGCCGCAGTTTGCTGCTCCTTTTAGCATTAGACCACCCGAATCCGAAGCTAATGTTAGCTTGTTCCTCTTCCGGTTTTCGCCAGCTCCGCTCGTTGCACGCGGAGATTTTGGGAGTTATCGCTGTTCCAGTCAAGACACACACAAAGTTCACCAAGTGTCTCCCGTAAATTAATCCGTAAGGAGAAGGTCCTCACTGCTGCGAGCCTGCTGCGAGGCTGAAATGAGGCTGTACAGTTGAAGCTCCGCTCCATCGCGCCAGAAGAGGGTCCCGTCGCAACCGGTCCCTACGCCGGGGGTCCGCTCGTTTAATTTTTGCCGGCTGCGCGTTGGGAGCGATCGCAAATACACTAAAAATTGAACTAAAACATAAAAATAACAATTATACTTTATTTATAAAGCCATTTAAAAAAACCACAGCTGCAACAAAGTGCTGTACACATGAAATTAAGAACATATAAACAAAAGATGAGATGAAATCATGAAAAACAACAGTCATGTGTTTAATACAGAAGTGGGTTGAGCCTAACCAGGGGTTGCTAGGTGAGGGGCTGGACTCAGGTTTGAGGTGATTGGCTACGGCTTGTGACGTCAATAACTGCAGGAAGTGTGAATCCAGGTGTATTTATCAAAAATAAATAAATCTACTTAGAGTAAATAAACCACTGGGTGCATTTTTTTGGCACAAGGACTGTTTTTTTATGAAGTAAATACCCAAAGTTGAGTAAAAAAAACATTAAAAAGTGAATTTTGCATCTGTGGTCCCCTTTAAAGGGTTATGTTAAAGGGTTAACATCTATGTTTACCTACATAAGTAACTTGACTCAATACAGTAACTAGTAGAGAGCCTCCGTCAGAAAGGAGGGGGGCGGGGATTGTTTATGTTCAGCTGTGTGTGTGTGTGTGTGCGGGGGGGGGGCTTTCATTCTCTGCAGACGGCAGTGCAGCCAAACGGAATAAGGAAGAGCTGCACGCTTCAAAAACACACGCGCGCACACATGAACGGACTCCCCCCTAGCTGCCCGTGTTACCACAGAACACCTGCTCTCTCTTTTTTCGCTCATTTGAAACACGTACCTTGCGCTTTGGTTCGCTCGAAAGGGAGAACAGTCAGAGGAGGCGCGGACACACGAGGAGGAGAAATCACCTCCTGTGAAGCCGCACGGCCCTCTGCGCGCGAGGAGTCATATATATATATATATATATATATATATATAGTCATATATCAGAGAGCACTTGTCCTCCTGGTGTGATGACGACCTCCGCATTTGACTGAAACAGCATGTACACGCTAAAACCCGCCTCCTGATTGTAATTGGTCAAAACAACGTTAGCTTCAATGTGATTGGATGTAATCGCTGTCCATCAATCAAAGTTAAGTTGAGGCGAACAGTTTTTTTTTTTTTTTCTTCTTTTTTTTAACAGTTTGGTCAAAAGCCAGAAATTCGGCGGGGTGCCGCTACCACACAACGTTAATGCAACAGTCTATCATATTTTCTTACCGGACAACGCAGTCAGCCCTGGCAGCTAGCTTCTCCAACGCACGCAGGTTTTTTTCCCCCTCGCGACTCGCGCCACTGGTTTCAGGCTATGACCTAGCATTAGCATGGAAGCATTCTGCTATATGAAGGCATTGATTACAAAATAACCACCACCCCCGGAAAAAAACACCACCACACAAGCTGAAAATGTTATCAGACTACAAGCACCGCTGATTTTTTTTCCCCCACCAACAGAGTTTTAGAAGGACCTAGCCTAGCTTAGTACGGTAACGACGTAGCACTCTGCGCTGACACCGCGGGACTATTAACAATATATATAACTAGAAAACTAACTCGTGCGTTTAATCATACTTAAAAAGGGAACCCTGTTCATTTAAAAAGATAACTGCCATAGTAAATAACTTACTCTTCAAATTGAATGTCGTCCTCAGATGATGCGGGAGAAAAATGGCTGCCGTGCATGTGCTGCTCGGCTGAGTCGGCTCTGGGAAAATTTACGTCATGACGTCAGACGCAGGATGCCACAGCCGCAAGAAACTAACTGTTTCACTTGGACTCACAGTGAAATATTTATTCAGATAAATATGTAGGACTTCTAAGTTAATTGAGCCCATGAAAGTACATTGTTTTAACTAAATCACAAGAATTAGGTCAGATCAATGTTAATAAATCCACAACATGAACTACAGCACAAATACACTTCTTAGAGTGCATATGTCAAACTACATCACTAAAAATATTACATTGTGTACAAGTGCAGTTACAGGTAGTCCCCGATTTACGAGCGCTCTGATCTACGAGGTTCCAGACTTACGAGCTGGCGAATTATTGGAAAAAACGCAAAAAATACTGAGTTTTCCTGTGTTTTTTCACCACAGTTCGTTAGCTAAACATGTGGACACACGTTTCCGATCATTTTTATGCACTCATAAGCAGTTTTTCGATGAAAAACGAGTGTTTGTAGTCGCGCTAGCAAAACCGTTCCAATTTACGAGCGAATTTCCGGACTTACGAGAAGCGTGGCGGCCGTTCCAAATTACGAGATTTCCGGTTTACGAGCGCCTCGTTGTAACGGATCTCGCTCGTAAATCGGGGACTACCTGTATTTGATTGTCAACTCAGAAATTGACAGTTATTTTTAAAATTATTCACACTCAAATACACAGCTCCACAAATTGTCTCAATACTACAGTGCATTGATACAGTGGTACATGCATGAGGAATAAGTATTTGCATGTAATGTCCTGAATTCTATTTGTCTTTGAAACATCCATCTCTATTTCCTAACTACGTGGCAGTATTTGGAAAAAATTTAAATTTTCTTTAGTAGTACACTGTAAAAGACAGTGTTATTCTACAGTAAAGGTAACATACCTTCATCAATAAATTTACGAAGGAATGACATCATTCTGCAGTGTTCCTCCAGGCTGATGATGTCATCATCAATGTCTTCCTCTCTCGGCCAGGTGATGTTGTCCAGAATCATGTATAAAACACATTATGAATAACTTTATTAAATTACATAATTTCATGGTGTTACAGCTGCCCACAAAATGACAATATTATGTAAAATTTTTACAGTTATAAACGTAGGCACAACGTGTAATTTGAAAAAAAAAAAATACAATAAGATTGTTGTTAGATATTACTTTTGGTGTAATCTCTGCATCGCAGGCCCTTGGGAATAGGACTTCAGCTGCGTCTGGCCTGGAGCTACAAAATTCCCAGACACCTGTATCTTTCAGGCCTCTACGAATTTGTTTAACCTGCTGTGTTGTCCGTTCAAGAACCTGTTAAATAAGACAGAATGACTGGTGTTCTAGATTTTATCAAAACATATCGGGACGGTTATGTGTTCAAAATACTTTTTTTTTCTTGTACTGATACTGTACATGTCCATCTATCATTTGTGTGACACACATTTTGTAATCCTCTTGATTCCAAAACTGACTAGGTCTGTGGTAGTTACTGTAAATTTCACTTTAGAAATAAAAATACATGCTATGGATTGTTTTGTGGTAGGCCAAATTATCAAGACCACAATCATAAATAGCTTACAGCATGAAGAAGTATTTTCTCCCTCAACCACCACCTGTTGGTCAGCGTGACACCTGGAAGGTCCCAGGGCAGTGTCACAGATAAAATCTGTGATTTTTCTTCTTCTGTTAGGTCTTTTGTTCCTTCAAGCTTTTGAATAAAATAAAAATAAAAAATATATACAAAGGTAGATATGAAATATAGGTAATAAAGTTAAGAATTGTTTTAGTTAAAAAAAGAAAAATATATATAGATATAAATATTTCCACAACTGATATGCAAGATTAAAATATTATAAAGTATGTTAATCCATACCAGAGCGACGACATCACGAACATCAGTATCCACACAGTCAGCCAAGGATATGGTTGCTATGTCTTCTCTGCTGCCAAAAAGCACATGGATGATTGCTGAACTTAAGCCAGTCAAACATGGTCCCCCATTCAAGAAAGAATGACCAATCATCCTTCCTGCAGTCACAAAAAGGTCACCATCCAGCAGCTCCTTACTTGTAGAGGGAATTAGGTGATCATTCTCTCCCTCAAACAGAAGTATTCTCCCTTTAAAGAAAAAATGTAGAACAGCAAAAACAGATTGTATACTCGATCCAAGACAATAGTGTGAGGTACCTTTTTTTTCATCCAGCAGGAAGCCGTGCTGCACGGCTCCCATCACAGTGGACAGCACATGCCTTGTAACACCATCACCAATAGCAGAGTCACCTATTACAGTACAAAAACATAATTTTATGAACATATATGTTACATTGGTTTTGTACAAAATGCACAGTAACCTACACATGTAAAACTTAATAAGAAAATGTGTTTTTGTATACTAAGGAATAATTGATTTATTCACCTATCAATCTGCATGTTAGGGGCCTTGCCCAATCCACCTTGGGCCTCTTGTACAGTGACATTATGGATCTATGTCTCTCTTCTTCAGAGTCCATGAGATTGAGTGTGAATGTGAGAGGGTCAAGGTGTTTTTTGCTGTCAAGAGCTGCCTTTGTGAAAAGCTTGGCTGCTTTATGTGGGTCCAGCTGTGTAACCCAAGCTTAAAAAAGGGACAAATGAATTAAATTTAAATAACCGTAATTGAATAATTAGGTTTTTACATATACATTCAATGACCCTGCCAAATCGAAGACATATTTAAATCTTTGATGATTGATTTTCAAGGCAGTAGGTCTTGTAGTGTTACTTGTTAACCAGCATTAATAAAATTCTGTAAGAGGCATTTCAAACATACTGCAATATACTACTATAATTTGAGGTAAAGTACTCTATAGCATTGTGAAAAACTTACAATCAGTTGTGATCTCTGTAGGTGTTACTCCAACAATAGGTGCATTCCATGTTGCTAAAGATAAATAATGAAAAAGTTCCACTTATACAATATGAATAAAATAACATCAAAGAAGCATTATGAACGCTTCAGAAGAACAAAAAAAATTACATAGTCCGACTAAGTAGAGAAAAAATACCCTCATTCACATCTATTCCTGGATCCTGTGTAGTTGATGTTGAAGTAGAGGCACTGGCTCTCTCTGCCCCTCTTTCCCTTTCCCTGATTTGGGCACTGTCACCCTGTAACTCACTAGAGATTAATTATTATGTTGTAAGTAAGCCATTAATAGTCATATAAGACACATGGCCATATAGCCATGAACAGCTGACACTTGTATGATAACCTAAGTAGACATATATGCCCCTCTCCCATTTAATATGTATTTAACATAATTACATTTTCAGGTTTTGTTACAATTAGGTTTTACCCATACTAAATATAGTTAACTCGACAAACATTTGTCTTGCTGTGAAAACAAGTTGATAAAATGTAAGAAATAATAAAAATATAGAAAGCTGTATTTGCAAGGCTTACAAGTGAAAAGAATCACATCCTTTTCCTTCAGTCTAGTAACCCACTTGACAGAATCAATGGGCAGGTTAAAGCCATGCAATCATTTTATGAAAGGAAACACTTTGTTGTTTGTGCAGTATCATGTTCAGTCGATTAAACGTACAATTGCAAAAACTAAATGTGTTTTTAATGGTTTAGAAAAAATAAGCTTATCAAGATTTCCACCATTAAAGTAGGCCCTACAAAGAGTTATGAAAGCAACATGTGGACACAGTAGATAATTATTAAGAACCGTTGATCACACAAAAGTGTTTTTCTGATATAAATCCTATACAAGACAACGTTCAGTACCTTTCACATGTCCTATTATGGTCTCTGAGCTGGGACAAAGGAAATTCCTCTCTACAAAATAGGCATTGAGTTAACGGTCCCAGGTCAGATGGTCCGCTAGTTGTTTCCTGTAAATACAAATAATTAACAATTTGTTTTATTTACTTTTCTGTAAATCCTTCGATACATTTCCGATAAATTAAGTAACGAATATGCAAAGCGTACGCAACATCAGCAACAACTAAAACAGCAACAGGTCCACTGGATTTATAACAAAGTCATACAAAATTATAACATAGTGGAGAAGTCATACAATACCTGTTCAATGCTGAGGTTACACTGAACAGGGCAGATGTATAATGTGGCATAATTAATAAGTGGAGAAGAATCTTTCAGATATTGAGCTGTGTAGCCATCATTTGGGCACGGGAGAACTGTCAGCTGCCGAGTCCTGGTGCTGCCACAAGCCCTCATTAATTCAAAACCGCCTGCTTGTGTGAACTTTAAATCCACGAGATTTAATTTGACCTCGGTCATAAAGTTGAGACCTGTTTTTCTTGTGTGTTGCACTTTGGAATCTGACGACAAGAGTGTGTCGAAGCAGTGAAACGTTGTTTCCTTGTTGTTTAGTCATTACTGTTGTCATTAGTTGAGATATTGTTTTGGTTCTGAACACTCCCAGCCAAAAAGGTTTTGTATTAACATTGGTTAATGAATGATATGGATTTAACTATGCCAACATGCAGTTCGTTTTGTTAAATCTCAATCGTCGAAGAGTCAATGTAGTTTAAAGCTACTCAAGGTACAATAAACTACACTGGTCTCATAATTTCTAAATTGAACCGATTCGATCGTTTCTATTCTAGATTGTCTATTCATTTTGATGAGTCTCGCCATAGACTTCAAAATTTATTAGGAATACCAAATCCTACGTCGTTCGTCTAAAAGACAACAGACATTTAGATCAAACTATATTTCATTTTTATTTTAGTTTAACCTAAACTAAGTAATGAATGGAGGAATAGTTTGGAATTAGAGGCCTTCGTTACAGAAGCCCTCCAAAATTTTATAGGTACAGATCCCTATATCTAATTTTACAGAATTGATCCACCCCTTAATTGGTAATCGTAGCTGATCTAAACCATGATAGCTTACATACCAGGTGCATATAGGTAAGGCTGAATGTAAAATCCCAATCATAAGCCCACCTTAAAAATCCACATAATTGCATGACACATAGAACCAGAGTGGCACTGACTGGAAACCAACCAGCCAACAACCTTCGATGTGGGACCTGCAGCTCCAACGCTTGGTCTTCAACCTCCATCCAAGGGTCGCCTCCTCTGCGTCAATCGAGGGATCCCCTCTACATGCTGATTATGAAAACAATTGGTGCTGATCAATCAACAAAACTAATCGTTGTGGAATTACTGCTATGGAATTACCGCTGTGGATTATAAGACTTTGTTTCCCAAAGGATCGCAGACTTTGTTTTCCAGGAGTTAACAGACTTTGTTTTCCAAAGGAGTAAAAGCTTTTCGCAATGGGATTACCTCTGAACAGTATGAAATTTCCAAAAACTTTATGGGATTATAATTTTTATTTTTATTTTCCACTTGCTGGATTACTTCAAGATCAAAGACAGTTCAAGGTTTCCTTTCGTGTTGGACCCCATCCCCAAGGACTGGCGATGGCTTCCAAAAGGGGGGAGATGTAGTGGACATGACCTTGTCCACTTTTAAGACACCTGTGTACTTTTGAACTGTCCAGTGATGACCTTTACTGACCTCTCAGTGAAGCAAGACATTTACTACAAAATCATTCATTTAGCTATAATCTGATAAATATAGTCACCAAAAGAGACTATTTCTATCTTTGATTTTAGGCTGATGTGATCAAAAGAATAACTTTTGTCATTTTCATGATGTGTGCTTTTTAAGCTGTGTTATTCTGTGAGAGTTAAACTGTGTCCACTGCTGTGTTAAAGGGAAATATCGGGTCACAGAGACCCGACTGTTTTGTTTAGAAATAAGAAGACAGTTTAATCAGTTGTTTTTCATGAACAAGGCTCCAGCTTTCTCTGTCTGTTCCTAAACATTTCCCTCTGCTCTGGCTTTAACCTTGGGTATGATAAGGCAAGTGAACTCCTCTCTGTGTTCCTGTCTTTTTAAGTTCTAACTGTGCGGAAACGCTTCAGTCTTTGAATGGACAGAGAGTTTGAATGGACGGAGACCTGAAAGCTCTCTGCCTTGCAGCTGGTCAAGCTTGGTCAAGAGCCAAAGACTAACTTGTCAGCTAGAACTGATGGACGCCTCCATCCAGTTCCCCGAGCAAAAGCTCCAAAGTTCTTAATGAACTTTCTTTGAGAAACATCTCGTCTTGAAGTCAGCCAGAAGCTGCCACATGTTTCTGACGGCTGACGCGGATCCGAGGAGACGTTGGAAGTAAACGACCAGTTCAGACGTACGAGGGCCGGAAGGACTCTGTGCACCTGGGAGGCTGGCAATATCTTTATCAGACGCATCGTCAAAAGGTAAAGAGCGGTTTACAAACGTACCTGGGATTTAGCCGAAGTCGGATGGAAAGTGTCATCTCTGGTTACACTCGAGATAAATAACTTAATCTCTCCAACCTCTTATTCCTCCTACTCTTTCCCCTCTCTATCTAAGCTGGAAACTATATTTTTAAGCTAAAAGAGCCCACAGACTAAATATGTTAACATCCAATATTTATGTCTGTTGTGTTGAATTTAAGTGTGCTGACGTTTTAAATTGAAAGAAAGTGAAATCATGTCAATCAAGTGTAATGGTGTTAATTTAGTTGATTTATTCTAAATAAATGATAGTGTCTCTTTGACATATCAAACTAAGTTAACGTCTTTGTCACTTAATGGCTCTGTTTATTTATCCATCATAAAGACCACAGAAATATTGGGTAAACTGAAAAAGAACAGAATCCGTGAACATTTACTATTCAATCTGAATAAGTAAATTAATTAAGATAAAGAGGTCAGTATTAATATTGACCTCCTCATTAATTCTTACATAGTGTTACTTGTTAACCAGCATTAATAAAATTCTGTAAGAGGCATTTCAAACATACTGCAATATACTACTATAATTTGAGGTAAAGTACTCTATAGCATTGTGAAAAACTTACAATCAGTTGTGATCTCTGTAGGTGTTACTCCAACAATAGGTGCATTCCATGTTGCTAAAGATAAATAATGAAAAAGTTCCACTTATACAATATGAATAAAATAACATCAAAGAAGCATTATGAACGCTTCAGAAGAACAAAAAAAATTACATAGTCCGACTAAGTAGAGAAAAAATACCCTCATTCACATCTATTCCTGGATCCTGTGTAGTTGATGTTGAAGTAGAGGCACTGGCTCTCTCTGCCCCTCTTTCCCTTTCCCTGATTTGGGCACTGTCACCCTGTAACTCACTAGAGATTAATTATTATGTTGTAAGTAAGCCATTAATAGTCATATAAGACACATGGCCATATAGCCATGAACAGCTGACACTTGTATGATAACCTAAGTAGACATATATGCCCCTCTCCCATTTAATATGTATTTAACATAATTACATTTTCAGGTTTTGTTACAATTAGGTTTTACCCATACTAAATATAGTTAACTCGACAAACATTTGTCTTGCTGTGAAAACAAGTTGATAAAATGTAAGAAATAATAAAAATATAGAAAGCTGTATTTGCAAGGCTTACAAGTGAAAAGAATCACATCCTTTTCCTTCAGTCTAGTAACCCACTTGACAGAATCAATGGGCAGGTTAAAGCCATGCAATCATTTTATGAAAGGAAACACTTTGTTGTTTGTGCAGTATCATGTTCAGTCGATTAAACGTACAATTGCAAAAACTAAATGTGTTTTTAATGGTTTAGAAAAAATAAGCTTATCAAGATTTCCACCATTAAAGTAGGCCCTACAAAGAGTTATGAAAGCAACATGTGGACACAGTAGATAATTATTAAGAACCGTTGATCACACAAAAGTGTTTTTCTGATATAAATCCTATACAAGACAACGTTCAGTACCTTTCACATGTCCTATTATGGTCTCTGAGCTGGGACAAAGGAAATTCCTCTCTACAAAATAGGCATTGAGTTAACGGTCCCAGGTCAGATGGTCCGCTAGTTGTTTCCTGTAAATACAAATAATTAACAATTTGTTTTATTTACTTTTCTGTAAATCCTTCGATACATTTCCGATAAATTAAGTAACGAATATGCAAAGCGTACGCAACATCAGCAACAACTAAAACAGCAACAGGTCCACTGGATTTATAACAAAGTCATACAAAATTATAACATAGTGGAGAAGTCATACAATACCTGTTCAATGCTGAGGTTACACTGAACAGGGCAGATGTATAATGTGGCATAATTAATAAGTGGAGAAGAATCTTTCAGATATTGAGCTGTGTAGCCATCATTTGGGCACGGGAGAACTGTCAGCTGCCGAGTCCTGGTGCTGCCACAAGCCCTCATTAATTCAAAACCGCCTGCTTGTGTGAACTTCGGATAATTTGAATGTATACATTCAGTGAAGCTTTGGGGGCTATGTCCATTTCCTGAACAAAAAAGAAGTGAAAAAAGAAAAATCTTAGGAACAAAATATTTACTAACAATGTGACACATAAATAGATATGTGTGTGAATCCTTTTCCAGCATACACACACATGTATCTATCTCATGACATACCTCGAAAGCACAAACGTCTCTCCCCCAGCCCTGCCCTTTGTAGGCGTGCCTTCTCAGTCCTTGAGGGAGTCACTGAACTGTTTTTATGGGCAAGGGCACAAAATGTGTGTGTGTATGTAGTACTGGCTGTGTGAGTCTGTGGACTTCTTCCTGGGCCCAGGTACACTTGTTCACATTCAGAGTCAAACCAGCATTCTGGATCTTTGCCATCACAACCTTGAGGTGTTGTAGGTGATCCTTCCAAGACCATACCATACCATACCAACTTTATTTCTAAAGCACTTTATAAAACCGTAGGACCAAAGTGCTGTACACAAACATAAAATACAGTAAAAAAAATAAAATACAGTACAAAATTAAAAAGGTCAGATAAAAGACTAGCATTTAAAACAGTAAAAATTACACACACAAAAAACAAAATCAAACATCTCGGATCGCGTCAAAAGCCAAAGAGAAGAGATGAGTTTTAAGAAGAGACTTAAAAACTACAATGGACGAGGCTTGTCTTATGTCACTCGGAAGGTCATTCCAGAGTTTAGGGGCAATCACTGAAAAAGCACGGTCACCTCTGAGCTTAAGTCTAGTTTTTGGAATCCTCAGAAGCTGCTGGTCAGCAGATCTGAGAGAACGGGGGGGAGTGTAAGTTTGTAGTAGCTCAGTCAAATACGAAGGAGATCGGCCGTTCAGAGCCTTAAAAGCGAACAAAAGTATCTTAAAGTGAGACTAAACGGGCTCTGGGTCTTTAACTCCTCCCCAAGTTCAAATTCAAAAACTTCACCAATATGGGCGTTCCGATAGACTGCAGAGGCACCGCCTAGAGGAGGAGAGGAGGTGGGGTTAGAGCGAGTAGGTGGGTGTGGCCAGGACCGTGACATGCAGCTAGCATTAGCATAATATATGCAGCATGGAGAGTGACCAAAGCGACACCTCTAGTTTTGTCAGCGAGGTGGAGGAGGTCTATGACTTTTCTCCACTTTCCTCACCAGAAGAGGAGGAGGTAGAGGTGGAGGACTTTTCTCCACCTCCATCACCTGAAACTGAGGGAGACTTGGAGCAGAGCGCAATTGGCCCTGAGCCTTATCAATTTGAGCCCCTGGCTTCAGGCCCTGACGCTGTTGTTGAAGAATCTGGTGGTGTGGACCGAACGGGTCCAGCATCTGAGTGGTAAATTTATATTAACAACATAGGCTAATGTTCAAAGCAGTAACAAATTATTTTTTTTAAATAATTTAACTATCTCAAGTAAGACGTATGTATCCACATTGTACAGAAATAAATAAAAAAACCTCTTTCAACAGGTGTACCTGTGGTCACTGCAGCTTCCTCTCACCTGTAGAAAACGTTTGTTGTAGGGAGACGCCAAAGGTATAATTATGAATAATTTAGTACTTCCTAAAGCCCTAATAAATATACTATATATTAAAAAAACACATCAATTAACCTGGTCTTGAATACACTGTGCATTTTATTGTGTTAAAAGCCTTTCTCAATATTTTCCTGGGATGTGAATTACTATGGGTATGCATTACTCTACCAGTAAACTCTACACTTGTTATGTCAACACTAGACCTCTGTATTGATATACATTTCCAAATCATACATAAAAGTCAAAATTCAAAGTCAACTTTATTGTCCAAACAGCAATATGTACAGAACATACACAGGATTGAAATTGCATTTCTCTCAGATGCATGGTGTAACAAACATTTAATAAACATTTTTACATCTCTGCAATTTTTACAAAGTCATGTGTAAATTTAATATAAATTCTAATTGTTTGAAGTGTGCCAATATTAAATGTTGTAAAACAAAAGAAACGCAGTGCAATAATCATTTAGAGAAATCCAAATTGTACATTAATAAAAAAGTTATAGGAAGCATAAACTTTTTAAACGTTAAAATTAAAAAGTTTGCTGTACTTGAATTTATGACTTATAAACAAATCCCTTTCTGACATAGGTTATGGCCAGATGTGAGGAGATGGGTGTGGACACCTGTGTAACAGACCACCCTGGTTTTGAACCCATTGCGCTAAATCCCCACGTGCTGCAGGCAGTTTATGGGGAGTACCTGCAGTACTTTGGTGAAATGCAGGAAAGCATGTTGAACAGGTTAGTAACATGAGGAGCCATTAATATCTTTATGACTCAGTGTATTTTACACACATACTGTTAACATCTCTATTTCAGCCGTTACAGACACCTGGCATACAGGAATGTGGTTCGTTGGATTTGGGGATATTTGGGTCGTCATATTCGAGTTGTTTTACCATCCTGCGTGGTCACACGAATCAGGCAGGAGTTCCCAGAAGATGGACCATACACAGGATTCCTTCCTCCACTCCACTTTTAATTATTAGGTAACGGTTAATGCAGAAATTTACAATAAGAATGCTAGGGATTTTTATTAATAGAACACATTTGCAAGAGTAAGGCATTTCATGGATTTTTCAGATACAGAATGTTTATTATAAACATGTATTAATTTCTTTTTCACAATAATCTTTTTCTCTCATGTTTCATAGAAAAATCGTGACCTGTGTCTGCTCACTGCCTCCTTCTTGTCTGGTTTCAGAAATTCAGCACATAATGTTGGAGGTACTTTAATTTCATCCGCGAACTTCTGGTACTGCAGAGGGTCTTCCACAACCTCATCGAACAGCAGCCCCATCAACTTCTCAATGTAGCCTTCATTAAAAATTTACAGTTACACAATTTGTACAAATAAAAATGCTATGCTCAATTCTAAAAGGACATACCTGTTGTTGGTTTTGTCTTCATGGGTCTCACGGTGTAGTCTCCATGCTTATATTTAGGATAAGCAATACAGTATCTCAGCTCACCGGTTTTAGTGACAGCATGTGCCCTGTTTGCATTTTCATTGTAGTGTAGTCCAGCTAGCTCAAGTCTATATACAAAAAAAGTTAAAAAAAAAAATAGTTTTGCATAGACTTTTTCACAAGGTTATCCTACTCCAATGTTATTACATTTACCTGCACAGCATTCCATGGTAAGAGAAAACCACATTCTTTGGTGCAAATTTCAAAAGTAAACTATGGAAAGCCTCGATTGATGATGTGTGGTACTGCGGGCTCATCTTCTGTACGTCTTTCATAAGATGTGGAGCCAACAACACAGCCGTTAGCTTCTCACATGCTGCTATGCCTAAAATAAAAGATAATTTTAATTATTTAAGAAATTTCACAGAGTTATACTATTGTAGGACAACAATAAAAAAACTGTAATTCTCTTAAAGGAGACCACATATAGGTATTTAAAAATTTTTATGTTATTTCTGTGTGCTATCTTGACAATATTAATTCATTTTAATACACAAAATAATTCTTAGATAATCAATTATACCCTTTTTAATTCTGCCATTTTTAACTTTCGTTTTGAACGACCGGTTTCTTGAAGTCCACGCCCTTCAACGATCTGTTAACGCCCTCTGTAACAGCCAGTATCTGTAATGTGTTGTTGTTTTAAAATTAGCTCCTTTTTTATTACTCATTTGACTTACTGTTAGTGTTAGCTTAAGATAACTTACCGAAACCCGTCTGAGCGCGCCGCCATGAGCTGCTCCTTTTAGCATGAGACCTGCCGAATCCGAAGCTAATGTTAGCTTGTTCCTCTTCCGGTTTTCGCCAGCTCCGCTCGTTGCACGCGGAGATTTTGGGAGTTATCGCTGTTCCAGTCAAGACAACACAAAGTTTACCAAGTGTCTCCCGTAAATTAATCTGTAAGGAGAAGGTCCTCGCTGCTGCGAGGCTGCTGCGAGGCTGAAATGAGGCTGTACAGTTGAAGCTCCGCTCCATCGCGCCGGAAGAGGGTCCCGTCGCAACCGGTCCCTAAGCCGGGGGTCCGCTCGTTTAATTTTTGCCGGCTGCGCGTTGGCAGCGATCGCAAATACACTAAAAATTGAACTAAAACATAAAAATAACAATTATACTTTATTTATAAAGCCATTTAAAAAAAACACAGCTGCAACAAAGTGCTGTACACATGAAATTAAGAACATATAAACAAAAGATGAGATGAAATCATGAAAAACAACAGTCATGTGTTTAATACAGAAGTGGGTTGAGCCTAACCAGGGGTTGCTAGGTGAGGGGCTGGACTCAGGTTTGAGGTGATTGGCTACGGCCTGTGACGTCAATAACTGCAGGAAGTGTGAATCCTGGTGTATTTATCAAAAATAAATAAATCTACTTAGAGTAAATAAACCACTGGGTGCATTTTTTTGGCACAAGGACTGTTTTTTTATGAAGTTAATACCCAAAGTTGAGTAAAAAAAACATTAAAAAGTGATTTTTGCATCTGTGGTCCCCTTTAACACAAGCATGAACAACTTGAATGTTGCAAAAAATAAAAGCTAAGGTTCAATCTATCTAGACACATCTAATT
The DNA here is from genome assembly GCA_038048925.1 of Garcialebias charrua. Classification (NCBI taxonomy): domain Eukaryota; kingdom Metazoa; phylum Chordata; class Actinopteri; order Cyprinodontiformes; family Rivulidae; genus Garcialebias; species Garcialebias charrua. The sequence continues at coordinate 37,983 of JBBPBX010016319.1, forward strand.
AATATATTACATACATATAAACATATACCGGTAGTACTTACTTGGTTTTAGCCACTCCCTTGCCTGCTCTCCAACTAGAGGCTTGTGTAAGCACTGAGGGAAGAGTGCGTTGTCGTGGGTGTGTACATTTTGGATGTGGTTAGCGACTGAAGACCACTTTGCCACAGCCTCTTCCCCCGATGCAGACGTAGATGCAGACCAGTAGAGGTGATTCACTACACTCTTCCTCCACTTGCCCACCTCTTGAAGTCCTCTGATCTTAGCCATAGCATCAATTTTTTTGCCAACTCCTGGAAATATTAGAAAAATAAAATTTAATGGAAATTAAAGAATATATAATCACACATCACTGTCCTAAAAGACTTTTACTTGCCTTTCCCCATATGCCATGGATCAAAGAAGTGTTTGATGTCCTTTTTTTCCTCTCTCAAATACTTCTGGACCCCGGTATGTCTGTCAGTGACAATAGACTCCACTTTCAGACCTCTTTGCTCCAGCACTGAGAGACTCCTTTTAAACCCCTCCTTCTCCATTCGCACACTGTTTCCAACTTCATTGCTCTGTAAAAAAAAAGTTTTTTTAAATAATGTATACTAAATATGAAGTGATACACTGTAGATGTTTTTCTTACTTGAACTAGTTGGATGTCTATTATGCAATTTGCAGCAAGATCCATCATGGTGTAACTTCCATATTTTGCACAGTGTTAATGGAGGATAGCATGTAAAAAACCTAAAAATTTGATCAAATGCTTCCAGGGCAAAGTGTAAAAGGTTAATAGGAGTACCAGTAAGAAATAAAACCTGAAAATACCTGGTGAATCAGCTCTTATGTCACCACCAAGTGTCAAAGACCCACGAGCCCTGGCCTCGTTGATGTAGTTATCCTGCTCCAGCTTCCACTGCCAAAAGACTGTGGGGATGAGGAGGGTTTTTTGATGTTTGTGGAAGCACGTCTCAGAGATTCCCTGGATTTTGAACTCATCATGGACCTTAAAAAAAAAAGTTTTTATCACCTTACAAACAAACATACGGTAATTGAAAAACATTATTGTTTTCTTACCTTATTGATTTGTCGAAACGAGGACCCAGTGAATAGTACAGCTGCACAGAGCTGAAGGTTGCCTGCTGGGATGTTTTTAACCAACGGCTGACTGGACCACTCATTGGTGTGGTCACATCTACTGCACTGTTGTTTCACTTTTAAAAGTGTTCCAATTGTAGTTTTTTCAACTACACAGCTCTGTGTACAGACAGAACACCTCCAGAAAAGCTCAAGCAGCTGTTCTTCGAAAACAATGTATTTTTTTGCTTTGTGGGCTGGGAGGGGGACTTCATTGATGGAACAACACCACCAGCCTGATAAAGAAAGGTCATCAGAGACTCTACTTCCTCAGACGGCTGAGACGTGCTGGTCTGAGCAGCCCAGTTCTCACCTCGTTCTACAGGTGTGCAGTGGAGAGCGTCCTGTGCTCCAGCATCAACGTGTGGCATGGAGGCTGCACAGTTGAAGAGAGGAAAGCTCTACAGAGAGTGGTGAAGGCTGCACAGAAGTCTGTTGGAGTCAGTCTCCCCACCATCACAGACATTTACACCTCTAGATGCAGGAAAAGAGCCACCTGCATCATGAAAGACCTCACTCATCCAGCACACTCACTCTTTGCCCCACTCCCCTCAGGACGGAGGTTGAGGAGCATCAAGTGTAGAACCACTAGACTGAGGAACAGCTTCTACCCTGAGGCTGTTAGACTCATGAATAAATAAAAATAAAATAAAAATAAACACTGCAAAATATCACATTGTGCTGATGCTGATCTGTTTTCTTGTTGCTGTGTTCATCTGTGTTCATCTGTGACCATCTGCTCATACAAACTCATGTTCGTGCCGCTGTTTATTCCCACTATATTAGGCTTAGTGTATTAATAGTTGATGTTTTTCTTAGTTAATTCTAGATGTTATTACTGTTTTTCTCTTGCATTTGTTGTTGGATGTAACTGGGACCCCGTGTACATAATCTCGTTTTCATCACATGTACCACATGCGGTGCAAATGACAATAAAGACTCTCTGACTCTCTCTGACTCTATGTAGCAATAAAGACAAAAAAAATTACAGCTGAACTATACATAAATTATGTTACTAATTGTTTAACTTACATTGAACGGTGTACAGTAATCTCACTTCCATCCAGATGGTAAGAGGAATCATCGGCCGACACCTCGATTCTCTTTCTTTTAACTGGTGTCGAACTTGCACGTGGACACTCTGGGAATGGCATCTCCATGAAGGACCCAGTATCACATGACACACTCCTGCCTGTTGGTCGTGTTTGTGTGGCTATTAAAAAAATAAATAGCTTTAAAATTATGTCTCTACTTACACATTCATAATAAAATTCTGACTGGGACTTTTTTACAAGATTTTTTAAGAATCATTTAGAAATAAAGACGTGTAGTAAAGGAAAGTTTTTAATAATAAATATGTAAGAATAATTCACCTTTGCTTCTCCTAGGAGGCTTCACGTTGGCCTGAACACCGAATGATTTAGTGATTACAGGTTCAGTCTGACATCCCATTTCTCGTGTTAGTTTGGGCTGTAGTTTGGGCTGTAAACAACAAAAATAAATATTTATTATGTCAATTTCAATTTATTCACTCAAGTATTTATGATGATATTCAAACGTTGTGATATTAACAAGGTTTGATCATAACAATCATTTCATGGCTACAGATTATTAATTAAAAAAAACAGTGATATTCATTCACCAACTAAAAATTTCATAAATACCTTTGATCCATAACATTTGCACAACAATCAAATGAACAACAGTTCATCAAGAGCTGTTACATTCAACCTGCTAACATTGGCAACATCTAAACATATGTCCACGTCTCAATTTTTTTTGGATGCTGCAGTCTTCCATAACATAGTTTATTTTGATAATATTAAACACTACATTTTTTGCATTGAAATGTAATTACAACACAAACTAGCAACAGCTAAAAATGCCACATCCATATTTATGTCCTGCCACAACTGAGACGCAGCAGCACCCGGACAAAACAAGAACTGTGTCCTACATTCTATTCGGCCACTAAATTAACAAAAAAAGAGAATGATCATTTAATCCCTAACACCACCTCAAATACACGGGCGTGTCACCACCGCATTTATACATAAAAGTAACCAAAATACCTAAAACTAACGACTCACCGTCTCGTGGTGGACACAAAACACATAATAAAATCCTCCGGCCGCGTTAATTTGGCTTGAAACAGCGGTGTTCTCTGCGGATTTATCCAAGTAAGCACACAAACAGCTAGCCACACAGAGTTAGCACCGAGTTCACCTATGACCCGGAAGATGTCAAGATTCTATAGGCAGTCAACAGATTTAATGAAAAGTAACTAAAATGATACTAAAAGGATGAAATTACAAAAATCAAAGGATTTATTTAATACTTTACTTACATATATTCTATTCGGCCATGAAATTAACAAAAACAGAATGATCATTTAATCCCTAACACCACTTTTATATCTCAAATACACGGGCGTCTCGCCACCGCATTTATACATAAAAAGCAACCAAAATACCTAAAACTAACGACTCACCGTCACGTGGTCGACACAAAACACACAATAAAATCCTCCGGCCGCGTTAATTTGGCTTGATACAGCGGGGTTATCTGCGGATTTATCCAAGAAACCCAGCACACAACCAGCTAGCCACACAGAGTTATGGATTAAAAAGGTGTAAAAGAGTACTCACCTCTAAACGGATTGTATCCTGGTGGTCAGTTTGAAGAGCTGTTGGAACAGCGTAGCTCTTCAATTTTAGCTTCTTTGTAAAGCCCATGTCATACTCCATCTTGTTATCGAAGCTATCAGGAGCGAAATGGCGGTTGCAAACTCCGATACTGGGCGGGAGTGTGCCGTCTGCTACTTCCAGAGCAATCAACCACTGTCGCCTAAGCTCCAAATCCTCTGGAAACTGATGTATTCCACTAACACTCCTACACCCTTCTACGATACATCTTCGACTACGTCCCATCCTATCACACTGAACACTATGGCTAAACACTATGGCTAAAGCTAAATGCAATCGGCCTACACTACAGCTAACCTAAACTAACACTAAATCTAAATACTATGAAAAAATGTACAACTAAATAATCTAAAGTACCTAAAATACGAGACTAACCTAATAGTAAATATACTCCTAACCTAATGCTAATGCTAATTGTAGATTAGATCCGTTGTTATCAACTCCCTCACTCTTCAGGGGAGTGGCTATGGCTGAACCTCTTTTATACTCAGGCAGGAGACGATGTGACGTTACAACTGAGCAGATGCTAATCTCTGATCCAACTCCGCCCTGAGCTCTGCAGGGGGAGTGACCTTCTTGGGGGAGTGGCTCCACTTTTATATTCAGGCAGGAGACGATGTGACGTCACAACGGAGCAGCCATGTCACAACTGAGCATTTGAACTAATAGTAAAATTAACGTGCAATAACCTCTGTTCAACCCATAGGGCTACCGTGAACACGTTTTTAGACCAAATATTGCCGATTTTAACTAATACGCACAAATACATGAAAATTAACACTGAAATTGTGCTCTGAAACTTTTTATACACATTCTAGGGAGTTTATCAGCTAAAAAAAGTTAATTTTGGGTTTAGTCGCACTTTAAAATGAATCCTATAATACACTGGTAGCCAATGTAAAGAGGCCAAAACAGGAGAAATACTATCAAATTTCTATGTTCCTGTTAGAAGTCGGGCGGCAGCATTTTGAACTCTTTGCAGCTGTGAAATGCAAGAATCACTTAAGCCAGCATAAAGAGCATTACAATAATCCAGCCGAGTGGTTACAAAAGCATGGATTGCTGTTTCAAAATGTTGCCTTGGGAGAATTGGTTTCACTTTTGCTAACTGCCTTAAGTGAAAAAAGCTAGATCTCACAACTGTTCTGATGTGAGAATCCAGCCTTAGATCTGCATCTATCTTTACTCCCAGATTCGTAACAACTGGCTTTATGTAACGAGTCAGTACGCAGTCAACAGGCAAAGACTTTCCATAGGAACTCCCAAAAATCACTACCTCTGTCTTGTCTTCATTTAGTTTCAGGAAATTTAGAGACATCCAAGTCTTCAAATCTTCTAAACATAGGAGCAAAGACTGGAGAGAAGTATGGTCTGCTTTCTTTACCGGTACATAAATCTGTGTATCATCTGCGTAGCAATGGAAAGCAATCCTGTGTTTTCGAAGGACGGAGCCAAGCGGCAGAAGATACAACAGGAAAAGAACAGTGCCCAAAATTGAGCCCTGTGGAACACCATATGAAAGAGGAGCAGAGGAGGACCTATGGCCATCAAGAGAGACACAAAAAGTACGATTTGTCAGGTAGGATTTAAACCAGTTGAGGGCTGTATGGCCAATGCCCACACACTGTTCTAAGCGTTTAAATAAAATATTGTGATCAACAGTGTCGACTCACAACATCAGACAGGCAGCAGCAAACTTTGAGCAATCATTAAGGATAATATCCATCAATCTTTGAAAGGTAGTTGGTGCTCCATGAAGACCAAACGTTAGAACGGTAGAATGAAATAAACCCATTCCTGGAATCTGAAATGCTGTGTACTCTTTGCAACATGGATCTAAAGGCACTTGCCAGCAGTGGCGGCTGGTGATTTTTTTAATGGAGGGGCGCCATAATTTTTTTTTAAGCATGTGTAGAAGTATGCATAATTATGTTTGTATACTGTAAAGTAAGTTTGTTCATGTTTTTATTTGTATATATCAGGTGTATCCATTTGTATAAAACTATCATTAATAAAACATGGTTCATCTTCACCTTGTTTGAGGCATCAGTGTGAAAAGAGAATGGGAGTGTTCTGCTTCCACTTTTCAATTTTTGGACAACTTCTATCATATTCTGTTATAATTATTTTAGTAATACAAGTTCATAATATAAATAGAATTGTGAGGGTCCAGACTTAAATAAGGACAAAGGTGTTCAAAAATCCACCAAATAATTCAATTTAATAGTTCCAAAAATAAACTAACAAAGAATTAAATTTCAATGAAAAATAAATCAAAAGATAATAACAAATTTGGGCCCAACTTAAACAGGTCAACTGAAGTCTAACAAGGAGGAATGATTCCAGATTAGATTTTAAATAACTGATTTATGGGGAAGAAAAATGATCTATTTTACTGTGATCCACCTGATGAGCTCCACCTATACTTAAGGCTGCAGTCAAGTCCTACTCTTCGCTGGAGCATTGATGCCTACTCATGGTATTTATGCTTCTAGCCAGTTTGTGAGTACAGTACTTTGAGAGACACTTACCTTGTTTTTTGTTGTGTTTCCAGTCCTCGTTTCCATCTTGGTCCTGGGTTCAGTTCTCTGCTCATCGTGTCTTGCCCTCCAACCACTTGCCTGCCTCATTTCGCCCTCTGGGATTCATCTCAAGGAACTAAGGATTTCTCTGTAAAATAACCTGATCACGTGTCCTCCCGTGTCCGTGACGCATTATCCGATTGGCTCCAGTCACCCATGGACAGCTGTGATTGGCTCCAGCCACTCAAGGCCAGGCTTTTATATTTTTAATCGTCTTTTTAAATTTATTATTAAAGATTTGTCTGCGAGCCATATGCAGCCATCAAAAGTGCCATATATGGCTCGCGAGCCATAGGTTCCCGACCCCTGCTCTAGCTTTTATGACCATTATTGCTCTGAGAGTGATACTACTCAAATGTAAAGTACCTCATCCCCCCTCTTTTTTGCACTGGCTCAGTGATATTCTTTACTTCCTTAAATTTGAGAAAATCAGTATGTCGCTGCATGGCTCTTCTGAGCAATTTACACGTTTGGCAACCATTGCAACTGCTGGCTAAACAAATCAACTTTTCCTCTGTACCATACTAGTTTACATTACAGTATTATTATTACTTATTTACTTTCTCTCCTTTTCTTTCTGGTTTATAGTTGGTATTTGTCTGGGTTTTTTTTTATTCTGGAGGTTCCCTCTCCCTCTTTTGCTTTGGTTCTCTATATTAGCAAGGTTGGGTTCTTTTTTTGGGGTAATTATTTTTCTTGGTCCTTTTTTTTTAGAGTGGAGGTTGCCTGTTTTTTTCTTTTTTTCTTGTGTTTTATAAAAAATGGAAAATTAAACTAAAGGTTTGGAAAAAAAGTCCATGCATTACAAGTACACAAAACCGCCAATGCTTGCTCTGCCTTGGTTCTGATCCTAGTCTTGTCCTAGTGTTTGAACCAAACTCGGACAGCTACTATAAAGAACAGTCTTGCATAAAAGAAAACACCTCAAGGTTCCTTACAGTGGAGGGGGAGGAGCGTGATGAACGTCTAGTCAGCTGTTACTGTACTCCATTCCACAAACAGTGATACCAAAGCATAACAACATACTGTACCATTTAGATCAAATGATACAGAATAAGATGTAAATGAGTCCCTGAGGCTCAATGTGATTAACCTGTCTATTAAATAAAGGTTGAAGGGAAAAAAATGGCTCACACGCATAAGGATAATTATTTAATGAAGTATCACACATACATGTTTCAATTAACAAAAGCATAAACAGCATTGAGAATACACAACGTACAGATGTGGAAAGTAACTGTGGTAACGGACCACAAACCTCTACACCTCAAAGACTATTTAACAACAAACAGGAGAAGTGAACACTTCAGTTCTGTGTGACCTCGGAGGTGGGGTGGCTGTGGCTGAGCGGTTATGCCGGTTACCCACCGGACCCGTGTCGGGCGGCTGAAGCGGCCGGTTTACATTGAAAGTCTATGTGGAGACGCGTTTTGAGTTTTTGAAGCGGCGCGCCGGCACGCGGCAGTTCCTTTCCACGCACGTGCGCGTCCGAAACAACCTACGCGTTGAGCAACGTCGAGCCGCCAAAGTTTCACAAGTTGATGTTTTTGCGGCTCGACGTTGCTCGACGCGTCCAGCAACCAATCGGGAGAGCCTCTGCTATGTGATGACACAACGACAACAGGACTTTTTTTGGACTTTTTAAACTTACCCCATCGAATCTCCATGAATTGGAACCAGACTCCGGTAAGAAACTTGGAATTTTTACAGTTGCTGCTGTCCGCTCCAGCGTACGGTCACCCCAAACATAAAAAAACATTTTAATCTCAACAAAGACTGTCAGAGCTGCAGTTCAGCTCGTAGAAAACCCACTCCAAGGCTCACGTGCTGCTGATTTTATCTGCCAGCAGCATGAAACATAACAACTGACCCGGAAAACGAGCTAGACCCCCTCCTTTGCCTCCCCCTAGTGCGCGTCATCAGACGTGTCTTCAGTGGCTTTGTGGGAACGTGACAAGCGGCCAAAAGGGGGCGGCAGGAGCGTTCTGACAAATTAGGTGGGTACCCGGCATTAGAGCAGTCATCATTTTTTTTTCCTCTCTTTTTGTTTTCTATTGTTTATTGTTTGTTTGTTTATTGTTTAATGAAATTCTATCACTGCTGTTCATTGTTCTTTAGTTTTAGCAGGTCGCTTTCGTAAATGAGCCCATGAGGTTCAAAAGATTTACCTGACTAAATAAAGGTTGAATGAATGAAAAAATCCTCCAATGCGAGAGTTGGGGGTTCGATTCCACCCGCAGTCACATGCTGAAGTGTCCCTGGGCAAGACACTGAACCCCTCATAGCCTCTGATGTGTGTCCCATCAGTGTCTGAATGTGCTCTAAAGCACTGATTAGTCTCTTTAGAATTATTTGTTCAATTAGCTTTGTAGAGATCTAGTGCTGTTTGAATGGGTAAATGAGGGCACAGATTGTAGAGTAAAGCACTTTGAGGATCTTGAAATAAGATAGAAAGAAGCTATATAAGTACAGTCCATTTACCATTTTACTTCTGGTGGGTCTTTAATACATAGTTCCCACACACGTGATGAGTATTGTGCCAATACCGGGTTTTTCGCCACTCGTAAAGGCAGAAGTGGCGGACAAACAGACTCGAGCTACCACAGCTAAATACAGTACTAGCTTGACCAAGGCACAAGAGCAGTGGTCGGAGTTGAATGAGTTGGAGAAAGAAATCATGGCAGACAAAGCGGACAACTTGTCACCAAGAAGTTTCTCTGATATCATTAATTATTTAATTACTACGAGGAGTGCACAACGAGGAGCTTCACAGCTTTAAATCCAAAAAAGATGTGTAAACTGTCTCAATCATATCTAACCAGCTAAACAAAGGTTTAACTAAAATATCACACAGCCAACAAACAGTCCAGGCTGAACACGGACCAGGACCAGCACTTTGTTAAGTGTTGCTAACCACGGCAGAAGACGGTGCTAAATCATGGGGAAAAAAAACAGCTCCAACACACAGACAGTTGTACTCTAACATTGTTCTGACATTGTTTCGCAAAATGATTTATATAGAATATTTTGTTTACCGGACAAAAGCACAACGTCTTCAGAGCAGATCCGAGCCAGACTCAGAGAGAGGAGGGGCTGCTGTGAGCTCCTCCGATGAGATAAATCCTTCACGTTTACATGTTTTTGGGATTAAGTGAAACCTGCGCTCTGCCCAAACGTCTACCCGACTGGAACACCCACTGACCCAACACGAAGTAACCACTGCAATTAATTAGAAATAAACAACAACAAAAAAACAACGTGAAAAATACACAGCCAGACTGCGCTGTAACTGCTGCTCTCGTAGCGTTCTGCCTCCACGCATGAGGGTCTACCCGGAAATTCCACAGATGTTACATCACATGGGAACTATGTATAGGTCATGGGACAAATCCTGTACTGGGTTATTGAGTTTGTGGCAACTTACTAGGGGCAAGCAAACTCCACTTGTTAGGTGAAGGATATGGTGTCAGGTAATTTTAGCTTCATGTATAAGTAGCCTAATATGGTAAATGGTAAATGGAGCTTATTTATATAGCACTTTCCAGCCCCCTGTGAGGAGCCCCAAAGCGCTTTACAATACCAGCCATCCACCCATTCATTCAGACATTCATACACAGGTAGTGGTAGCCTGCCTTGCAAGGCGCCATCCAGACCTACCGGGAGCAACTCGGGGTTAAGTGTCTTGCCCAGGGACACAACGACACATGGTGGGCGGATGCGGGATTCGAACCTCCAACCTTCCGATCAGGGGTCGACTGCCATTACCACTACACCACGGCCGCCCGTAATAATACTACAGTAAAGTTGAAGTTTAACAAGTTTAGCAATTCTGACATAATTTCATCCATATTTTGACATTGTGATGGGATGTAAAGATTATTCAGCTTACAGGAATTACATTGTAGTAATA
>JBBPBX010016320.1:0-13365 GCA_038048925.1 Garcialebias charrua
GAACCGGTAAAAGAGGTCAGAAATTTTCTGGTTGACGTGCCACATTCACTGGCTGACCAGAGGCATAACAAAAACAAGAGAGAAGACGAGAAAACAGTTCAAAATTTTAATCAATTGTTACATTCCAAGACATTTTTTTTTTCCTTTCATTCTGCAAAAATCGGATCGGATGATTGTATACATTTAAAAAAAAAAATGTAGATCTAGTGAAAGAGGGAAAATACTTTAGGCCTCAAACATGTTAGCCCACTTTTGAAACAAAATTGGCTGAAATCTGTGCACAGACTAAAATTAATTAACTTGGGGCTTTATCAAATGGCCATTAGGGCTGAGGGCGTCTGTGAATAGGGGTTGTGGGTTGTTAAAATGTTACATATAATGTACTTTGTGAGACTAATAGTTGTTTGTCCAGTTTCCATCTCCAGACCTTTGGAACCGTGACACCTGAGATCACAAGGCCTGAACGAGGCTGGAAGGCCCACCGACACCCTGGGTGCTTCTCAGGGTCCCTAAGAGAGAGTCACCAAGTGGGCGAGCACATCTGAGCTGCTGAAACGCACATCACCAGCAGCGCGCCAGAGAGGGAGAGGCACAGCCAGACGGGTCCGGAGAGGGAACCCCAAAGGTCATCGCGAAAGGTCGAGGTAGCTCTGACGGAGCTTCAGAGCTGAGAGCTCCGGAGCAGCATCTGGAGCGAGCAGGTTCACACGAAAGGTCGGCTGTCCTGCATCTTCATCTGAGAGGGCGTGGTCGAGAAGGTGTCGTGGTCGAGAAGGTGTGGGCTTCAGTTGCCGCTTCGTTTCACTTCCTTTTCCGTGGAAGTCATCTGTCCGTGAGGTGTTCTGGGTCGAGTGGGTGAAGAAGCATTCTGCATACACCTGTCTTCTCGCTGTGGGAAGTCATCTTGAGAAGCACCTTTGTTCTTGCCTTTGAAAAGCCAACCAGAACGATAGGGAAGTAAGTTCCCCCTGGTCCGGCCGGCCTGCTCTATTGCCTTGAGAGGGAAGAACCAGCAGCTTAAAACGGCAGAGCACAGCAAGAGGGCCTGAAGAGGAGGGGAGCCTGCCACCCTTTTGGGTCGAGGCATTTTGCTCGCCAGGGGAACGGGGTATTGAACACAGCCCACCTGGCTTAATCAATAGCGATTTGCAGCCCAAAACAACGGGGTGGTGGCGATTCAACGTCCTCGTGGCTTCTGAAGAGTGCAGTTGTCAACAAAGATCTGAGGAGAACAGGAAGCAGAGTTTGAAACATAATCAATACAGAAAAACTGGAACAGTGTTTGAAATTTTACAAGTGTATGTGTTTTTGCATTTTGAAATCATCAAGTGTTAGCTCAATCACTGATATTATATGATTTAAACTTTAGATATCACATTTAAATCACACAGTTTAGGTTAAAAGTTAGATTACATACTTAGGCTTAAATTAGTGTCGCATCTTAGGCTTCATTTATACTTTTTGTCTTAGAGTCGACTTAGCTGCCAAACATTAGCTGCACTCTAACTGTTCGTCATAGTCAATTAGTTAGTATTTTCTTAAAATTAGAGGTCAATACATTCACACATACATCTCAAATACACACAGGTCTGATTTTCAAGGGTTTGGAGTTAAATTTCTCGATTTTACAGCTAAAAATAAAAGGAAATACGGGTTTGAATTATTTCTTAATTCTGATTTAAATTCAGTGGGAGTGTGATGTGTTCTTTAGAAGACTGCATTTTCTTACAGGTACAAATCAGTGTTTCCTGTGTTTAAAAAAAAAAAGAAACAAGAAGATTTTGTGAACTTTGCATGTGTCTGGGGTTTGAACTTTGAATGCTAATTTCATCGTAGGTGTCTTCCTTTTCAGGTTTGTTGATTTAACTGTACAAGGGGTCATTTTACTTGTGCTTTTGTGTTGTTTCATCACATTCCGGGTTCACAGAGTTCACACGGTGCTGGGTTTCTGGCGTGGATTCATCATGGCCGATGGGCATCACAGATTATTTATGATCGGGGGTGGGATCTCAGCAACGGTGGTCTCCATCATTTTGTTGTTGGAATATTTCTGTGTGATACCAGGTCGTCCGAGTTGCCATCCTGTACCCCATCAGAGGGACAAGAGGGATGCCCTCATGCAGGGGGCGTGGAGACAGGTACAGGTTGCTGATCATCTGTCGATGAATTTCTCTGAAGTCTTTCAGAGGAACTCTTGGTACAGGTATGCGCAATTCTTAGCCAGAAACCGTCACAAATCCGAGTCTTATATCTGTACCCCACTTCCGGTCACCGAATCACAACTGCCATTGCGTATTAAACCTTTTGACCGGTTGCTGTCATTCTGTGTTCTGCAGATTAGCTCCAGAGGATTCTTCAGGGAGCACCTGCAGTGTCAGCCTAAACGGTGCAAGTTGAGCACATTATCACAGCCGATGGGGTTAGCTCAGTTTGTTGATTGGCCATCCAGTGGACAGTTCCCTGTCTGCGTGCACCGCGTCCATCATCAGGACTCGTATCAGGTGGTAGTGGGGTCACTCCCTGAGGAGAGGTGCCGAGCGGTGTACCACCCAGGTAGGGAATTCATGGGTGTGCCTGGCAGTAATGGCACATATCCGGTGGAGGCTTTGGCCTGGCTGTGTGGACATCAGGTGATTTTGACCTTGCCAGTGAACTGGACTGGGTGCTGTGCACCTGTTGCAGTTACAGAGGGGTCGTACCTGGTGTCTTTGAGTAACGGATCTCATTATGTGGGACGGTCGAAGACTTCTGACGTCACTCAGTACGAGTCTTCTTGGGGTTCAGAGGTCCCAGTGGAATGGAAGCGTGGCTTCTTCCCGGGGTCAATGGTCGGAGATCACCTGCTGCGCGTGGAAGCTTTAGACTACCACTTTGGGATGTTCATTTATGAGTCTGTGCAGGCGTTAGGGACCACCTCTGCGGAGCCGTGGGCCCTGCGTGTGGCGTCTTTATATCATAAATTGCTGTTGGATTTGTTTAAGGCATCTGTTAATGGAGTGTGTGTGTTGATTAATAATAGCACCTGCTGTACCTTTATACCTGATGCGTCTGTTTCAGATCCACAGGTCAGGGTGACAGCGGCCCTGCGCCATCTGAGAGAGCTTCAGAAGCATCAGACGGAGGAGGCGCATACAGGGCTGTGGCATGCACTGTCTTGGTTCACGAGGGGGTCATGGCATCAGGTGTTAGTAAAGCTTTTGGCCTTGCCACTAGCTATTCTGGTTCTGTTCTGCTTATTTATGGGGTGCGTGACACCTTGTGCACGGGCAAAAATCTCGAGGATGATTGCTTCCAGGGAAACGGAGGATTTTGGGACGGCGTTTCCCTTGGTGCAGGCGGGGTCCACACCGTCGCCTGCCGCACAAACTCACCTGTATTTGGCAGACAACAGATACCTGTAGTGGTGGGGAGTGTTTGAGTATGGATGGTTGGGTGTTGCTTTTGTCCTAATCACATTAATTCTCTGATGATCTTGCTGTTTTGAGGGGTGTTTCATGTTTTTATTTGGTTTTTGGGGTATAATGATGGAGTCAGTTCGGGGTTAATCTGAAAGGTTGATTCTGGGGTCAGATAGGGGCCAGACGCAGTTCGCTGCCGGATGGAGGGGCTCTCAGGTTTCTGGCTGCGTCCAGGTGCCTGTGGAGTTAGGAGATGGACTCCAGGTGGGGGAAGCCGTTGGACTGATGATTATAGTTATCCTCTTATGATTTGGGAGGTTGTAATTATTGTTTTGATGTTGGGTTGGTGATTACTTATGTAGTCAGATGGAGGTTGCGTAGGGTTGGTTGTTTTTTTTTGTTTGTTTTTGGGGTGAGTTTAGGTGGTGTGTTGTATTTTTCCTGTGGTGTTGAGGTGGGGGTCCTCTTCGGGGGATCCGGCTGGTGGCGTGCAGGTTGTTTTGACCTATTAAAATAGGTCAAGAGAGGGGGTGAAGGAAAATACACACGCTTAGATGGTCAAATACACACCTGTTATATAATCAATAAATATGTGTTCTATAATCAAGGTATGTCCAGCTGTTTCACTAATGTTTATGCAATTAAACAACATTATAATGCACACTTTTAGATCCAGCAAAGAGAGGGTTAACAGCTCTTGGGAGCACAAAGGCACTTTGTGTTTGCTTTGGCCGACACAGGCTTTTCTTAAACTAAGGCTGAGCACTTATAAAACAAACACACACACTTGGTCATCAATTAGTGTAACCGGACATTAATTACATGAATTTACATTAAAGATAATACACTAAACACATGGATCTGACAATTTTAAACATGCAGAACAAAGGAGCTGGTTTTCAGAGTAGACCTCTGTACCAGCCATAANCAAGTGACGGACCAACATATGTAGCCCACTGAAAGGGACCGGGGGATTTAGAAGCCAAGTTCACTTGCGCAAAAAAGCGCAGCCTTAGTCAAATTAGTGTGCCCCCTCCTGTGGTGCGCCAGTAATGGCCTTATTTACAAAACAAAAGCGCCTGTTAACAGCTCATTATAGGATGTTAGCTAAAATCCTTCGGGTCACTCGACCCGTCTCTGGGTTCCAAAGGTAGAAATGTTGAATGACCCTTCTCTGGGACTTCTCCGTGGTCTTCTCTCGGTTAGGCGTCCCTCTTTCAGGGATGTAAACCGTCGGCCCCTGTACTTTGGACTTTTTGGGCATCACTCTCACCGCTTCATCTTTTCAGGCTTCCTTGTCATCTCAGTCATTAAACTACGCCTTACGTATCATTCCGCAGGGAAGGTCCTTTATATCCCATCTTCTTTCTAATGCAGCTAGCGTTTCTTCTCTTCATGGTTCTCTCGTCATCGACCACTCATGCAAAATGGAACTGCACCTGTGTCCCCATTTTCTCTCATCCCGGAATGGAATTTCTTTCTTCTCTAGACCAAACCTTAGAATCCATGTTCCTCTTAGCCTTTTTGGCTTTCTGCACTGTTCTGAATTCGCTCCAACCTCTTCTATCCATAATCCTCTCATTCACACTTGCCTGTCTGACAATTCCTGTCAGTCACGACACACTTATTTTCACTCTGCGAAGAAGCAAGACCGATCAATTTGCAGCTTCTCATCCCTTATACCTGTTTCACCTTACTTCTTTCCTTAGCCCGTGCAAAACTATTTATAAGTATGTTTAGCCCCGATACGCAGCTAACGCTTCTCCTCACAATCCACTCTTCATTTCAGAATCTGGAAATCTAGCACCTCGCTTCTGGTTCTCTCGTCATCTTCGCAAAGTCCTGCTAAAATCAGGCACATCACCCGATCACTACTCGATCCATTCTTTCCGCATCGGCATAGCCTCTTCCACTTCTAGCCAAGGCATCTCTGATTAAACCATTCAATTCTAGGTCGCTGGTCTTCACTAGCCTATCGTTCCGACATTCAAAATAACCTCAATGACTTGTTTCAAGCCCACTCTCTCTTCAATTCAGTTTAATTCACCAGACTCTTTTGGGGATCATAAGCAGGCTGGGAAATATTAAGAAGATCAGCTTCCCGAAGACATATCCTCATCCGAGTCTTCACTTCCTAAAGCTCATCAGCATCCTCCTCGGCAGACCATATCCACCTCACTCATCCTTTCACCCCTTCATCCCTTCTCTCCTACCTACTCCTCACCCCTTCCCTTATCCCTCCCCTCACCTTTCCCCTCCTCCCCACCTTCTTCTTCCATCAATAAATCTTTAAACTTATATCTTGTGGCGTGGTCCGTGCTAGTGAATGGCTCTCTTGCATATTAGAGAAAAGATTTCAACTGCTTTTGAGAAAAATGAATATGCTCTAGGAATTGTCTTGGTCTTATCAGAAGCTTTTGACACAGTGGATTATGAAATCTTATTATCAAAAATGTCTTGTTATGCTTTTAAAAATAAGGTTCTGAAATGGGTTGAAAATTATTTGCACAACAGAGAGCAAATTGTAATTTTTCATGGTAAATTGTCACAGTGGGATGTCCTAAAATGTGGAGTTCCACAAGGATCCATTTTGGGTCCATTATTGTTTCTCATATACATTAATGATCTACCAAAAGCGTCTAGTGTTTTGACACCTATCCTATTTGCTGAAGATACCGATCTTTTTGTTGCTGATGGTAACTTTGACTCACTTATTGATAAGGCAAATTATGGGCTCAGTCATTTTGCTCAGTGGTTTCAGTTAAATAGACTATCACTTAATTTAAAAAAATCAAATTTCATCTTTTTTAAGAATAAGAATAAAAACTAGAAAGTTCCTGGAGAAACTTTGACGGGGGCTGCCAGGCTGTTGCCGGACATCTTGAATCAAAATGGCTCCAAATGTTAATCAGTTCTAGATACATCTGATAAATACTTTCTATGAGTTTCAAACAGTACCAACAGTGAGTATGTTTTCATCAGATTCTAAATTATGTGACTTGACAGCAGCAGTTTGTGTGAGGAGTGTTCTCCCATTCATTTTCAATGGGGAAATATGGCAACTTTGTTAGCAAAATACATGGCCATGGTAACTCCGATTGCTTATAAAAGTAATAGCACACATCTCTGAGTCGGGCCGGTCGTTTTGATATAACTTTTGTGGGGGTTCACTTTGTGGTTCGGTCCGTATAAACGTTGAAAAAGATAACTTTTTCTGGTGTAGAATAATAAGTGGGCAGTAACCAACTAGTTCCTGGATTTGGAGATTCATTACGTCTTTGTTCGCAAATTACGTTGCCAAGGTAACTCGAATTGCCAAAAAAAGTAATAGCACACATCAGGGGGCCGAGACAGTCGTTTTGATATAACTTTTGTGGGGGTAGACATTGTGGTTCGGGCCGAGCTTTCAAACAGTACCAACAGTGAGTATGTTTTCATCAGATTCTAAGGGCCAGTTTACACGGCGCGTATTTTGAGTGTAACCGCTACTTTCTCTTTGCGACTTTGCTTATCGCCTACACGACGCTGCTGGCCCCCCTCGATGACTCCGATGGTTTTTGAACCCAGCTCTCAAAGTGGAACTTTTTCGCAGACCCCCCGTTAATAATGTAAACATCTCCCGTGGAGCTTTTGTTTGAACACATGCACGCAGCACGCACGCGCAGACAGCCGGCATTTTAACAATGGCGGTGGACTGGACACGCACCACTTTCTGAACTATAGCTGATGGAATATATTTTGATTCTCATATTTAATTATTCTACACCTTACCTGCATCTGTGTTGGAAGAGAGCCAGCTGCCTGGATCCAGTTGTCTGTTAACGAGGCAGTCGGACATTTCACGTGTCACGCTGCACTATAACATACTAAATGTGCTATATATTAACAGTTTAACAATAATAAACAGTATTTATGTTAGCGTGGGAGATATTTAAATTTATCTGAGCTAAATGAAGCTATCTGGACTCGTTACGTCATGCCTAACATGCTGCTGAAAATGAAGACACCAGGTTGATTTTTTATTTATTTATTTATCCAACACCACAAACTCATGTCACAAACACTGAGAATTAAATTGAACACTTTTAAAAACACGTTAACCGAACTTTAATGAACTGGACTCTGTTGTTCATCCTGGTGGACACTGGACCCAGATCCGAACCGCCGGTCCGCTTCGTGGAACAGCTTCGACCTCGCAGGAAAAAAATAAAAATAAAACCTCAGTTGGTTGTTCTGTGATCGAACTAAACACAAGGAAAGATTATTAAGAACATTGTTTACCTTGTAGCGCTGCTGTAAATCAGCTGATTCTCACGGACTAAAGTCAGACATGTTGACTCGGTTCCGGTCCAGTCAGCAACTGGTGTGCAGCTTGCTAGATGAAGAGGTCCACTTGGTGTCAAATCTGTTGACTCTTATCCAAATTCCAGCGTTAACTTGTTGTTAACTTGTTGACAACAACTTGTAGTAGCTGAACTTTTAGCCAGAGAGGAAAACAGGCTGCCTCGTCTGCTCTGTTTACATCAGGCAGCAGTGGCACGCATGCGCAGTAGTGAAGGTTCCAAAAATCACAGCACCATCTAATGGCCCAGCATGGTAACTACAGTAAATTCATGAGTACGGGGGGTGGAGGGGGGAGAGAGTCGTATCCACAGAATTCGCCCATGTCAACGCAAAACTTTCAACCTAATTAACATACCCAAAAGTTGCGTTTCCCCCACACAGTGTCCGTGTAAATAGGGCCTAAATCATGTGACTTGACAGCAGCAGTTTGTGTGAGGAGTGTTCTCCCATTCATTTTCAATGGGGAAATATGGCAACTTTGTTAGCAAAATACATCGCCATGGTAACTCCGATTGCTTATAAAAGTAATAGCACACATCTCTGAGTCGGGCCGGTCGTTTTGATATAACTTTTGTGGGGGTTCACTTTGTGGTTCGGTCCGTATTAAAGTTGAAAAAGATAACTTTTTCTGGTGTAGAATAATAAGTGGGCAGTAACCAACTAGTTCCTGGATTTGGAGATTCATTACGTCTTTGTTCGCAAATTACGTTGCCAAGGTAACTCGAATTGCCAATAAAAGTAATAGCACACATCAGGGGGCCGAGCCAGTCGTTTTGATATAACTTTTGTGGGGGTAGACATTGTGGTTCGGGCCGAGCTTTCAAACAGTACCAACAGTGAGTATGTTTTCATCAGATTCTAAATCATGTGACTTGACAGCAGCAGTTTGTGTGAGGAGTGTTCTCCCATTCATTTTCAATGGGGAAATATGGCAACTTTGTTAGCAAAATACATCGCCATGGTAACTCCGATTGCTTATAAAAGTAATAGCACACATCTCTGAGTCGGGCCGGTCGTTTTGATATAACTTTTGTGGGGGTTCACTTTGTGGTTCGGTCCGTATTAAAGTTGAAAAAGATAACTTTTTCTGGTGTAGAATAATAAGTGGGCAGTAACCAACTAGTTCCTGGATTTGGAGATTCATTACGTCTTTGTTCGCAAATTACGTTGCCATGGTAACTCGAAATGCCAATAAAAGTAATAGCACACATCAGGGGGCCGAGCCAGTTGTTTTGATATAACTTTTGTGGGGGTAGACATTGTGGTTCGGGCCGCATTAACGCTCGACGAAATGTAGACACACGTTCGAGCAGGATAACAATAGGTGGCTTCCATGCATTTACATGCAATGGCAGCCCCCAATTACAATCCAGAAAAGACTAACATTTATATTAATAACAATTTACTTTCTAATGTTTCATCAGCAAAGTTTTTAGGCGTCTATATTGATGAGAAACTTTGTTTTAAGAATCACTGTGAATCTGTGTTTAAAAAGATTTCTAAATTGTTAGGTATTGTAAAAAAAGGTTAAACCATATCTAAAAACAAGTATTTTATTGACTTTGTACAATAGTTTAATTTATACCCATATTTCTTACTGTAATTTAATTTGGGCTAGTACCTATCCTTGTTGCAGTCAATTCATAAACTTCAAAAATATTTTGTAAGAATTGTCACTAACTCTCCTTATTTAGCTCCATCCACACCTCTCTTTAAAAAATTAGAAATTCTAACAGTCTATGTAATGAATAAGTATCAAACAGGAATCCTCATGTATAAAGTTATATGTATTCCACTTACTTTACCTAAATATTTTCATAATTTCTTTGAGTTTAATTCTTATTATTCATACTCTACAAGAAGGAGGTGTGATTTACATATCCCCTTCTGTAGAACAACTGTTGCTAAATTTTCATTCATGTATCAGGGTGTTGTGCTGTGGAACAGTTTGAAACAATTAAGTGAATCATGTACAACATTATCTGTATTTAAAAGAAAGTTTAAACAAACATTATTGAATATCTAACACATTAGTTTTTATTTTATTTTATTTTATAATAAATAAAGGTGTTGAGAGGATCCGTTTTGGTGACCTTAGAATCGCTTCTCTGTT
The DNA here is from genome assembly GCA_038048925.1 of Garcialebias charrua. NCBI lineage: Eukaryota > Metazoa > Chordata > Actinopteri > Cyprinodontiformes > Rivulidae > Garcialebias > Garcialebias charrua. The sequence goes on from JBBPBX010016320.1 coordinate 9,856, forward strand.
TTTTGCAGATGATGTGGTCCTGTTGGCTTCATCAGGTCGTGATCTACAGCTTTCGCTGGAGCGGTTTGCAGCCGAGTGTGATGCGGCCGGGATGAGGATCAGTTCCTCCAAATCCGAGGCCATGGTCTTGAGCCGGAAAAGGGTAGCATGCCCTCTCCGGGTCGGGGAGGAGGTCCTGCCCCAAGTGGAGGAGTTTAAGTATCTCGGGGTCTTGTTCACGAATGAGGGAAAACTGGAGCGTGAGATCGATAGGCGGATAGGTGCAGCATCCGCAGTGAAGCGGGCGCTGTACCGTCTGTGTGGTGAAGAGAGAGCTGAGTCAAAAGGCAAAGCTCTCAATTTACCGATCGATCTACGTTCCCACCCTCATCTATGGTCATGAGCTTTGGGTTGTGACCGAAAGAACGAGATCTCGGATACAAGCGGCTGAAATGAGTTTTCTCCGCAGGGTGTCTGGACTCTCCCTTAGAGATAGGGTGAGAAGCTCAGTCATCCGGGAGGGACTCGGAGTAGAGCCGCTGCTTCTCCACATCGAGAGGAGCCAGTTGAGGTGGCTCGGGCATCTGGTTAGGATGCCTCCTGGACGCCTCCCTGGTGAGGTGTTCCGGGCATGTCCCACCGGGAGGAGACCCAGAGGAAGACCCAGGATACGCTGGAGGGACTATGTTTCTCGGCTGGCCTGGGAACGCCTTGGGATTCCCCCAGAGGAGCTGCTCCAAGTGGCTGGGGAGAGGGAAGTCTGGGCCTCCCTACTTAGGCTGCTACCCCCGCGACCCGACCCCGGATAAGCGGAAGAAAATGGATGGATGGATGGATATATATATATATATATATATATATATATATATATATATATATAATATATATATATATATATAATATATATATATATATATATATATATATATATATATATATATATATATACAGGTAGTCCCCGACTTACGAGCGAGTCCCGTCCCTAGGGGGCGCTCGTATGTCAAAAATTCGTAAGTAGGGTCACATAGTAAAAAACAAAAAAAAAAAAATTTTTTTTTTTTCCTATCCTAACACAGTTAACACAGAGTCTGTTGAATTGTCTCCCTCCTCCCTGCAGGCTTCATTCCCATAAGTTGAATTGTCTCCCTTTCACATAAAGGGAGCTAGCTCCCTTTATGTGAAAGGGAGAAAAAAAGTAAAAAAATAAAAAATAAATAAAAATAAAAAATAAATAAATTTAAAATTTTTTTTAACTTTTTTTTTACTTTTTTTTTTTTTTTTATAAATGAATACATGTACAGTACTGGACAGTCACCAAGCACTTAGCCTATCCTAACACAGTTTTTAAAGATGAAGGAATAAGTTGAATTGTCTCCCTTTCACATAAAGGGAGCAAGCTCCCTATGGAGCCTGCAGGGAGGAGGGAGACAATTCAACTGACTCCTTCATCTTTAAAAACTGTGTTAGGATAGGCTAAGTGCTTGGTGACTGTACAGTACTGTACATTTATCTATTTATTAAAAATATACAGTATATACAGTATTTTTATTTTTTATTGTTTTTTATTTATAAATAGATAAATGTACAGTACTGTACAGTCACCAAGCACTTAGCCTATCCTAACACAGTTAAGGAGTCAGTTGAATTGTCTCCCTCCTCCCTGCAGGCTCCATTCCCATAAAGGGAGCTAGCTCCCTTTATGTGAAAGGGAGACAATTCAACTCACTCCTTCATCTTTAAAAACTGTGTTAGGATAGGCTAAGTGCTTGGTGACTGTACAGTACTGTACATGTATTCATTTATTTAAAGGGGACCACACATGCAAAATTCACTTTTTAATGTTTTTTTACTAAACTTTGGGTATTTACTTCATAAAAAAACAGTCCTTGTGCCAAAAAAATGCACCCAGTGGTTTATTTACTCTAAGTAGATTTATTTGTCTGTGATTAAAAACGCTCCGTTTCACACTTCCTGCGGTTTGTGACGTCACAAACCGTAGCCAATCACCTCAAACCTGAGTCCAGCCCCTCACCTAGCAACCCCTGGTGATGCTCCACCCACTTGAGTATAAAAGATGTCACGGTTGCCTAGCGGTTTAGGAGCTGACCTGGCGGTCATTTATTCATTTATTTAGCCCATGGGGGGCTAGGGGTTTGCCCTGCTCCAGCCATGCAGCACATCTCGAGTAAAACCAGAATGTTTTATTACCTTGTTTGAATGAACTCTGTCTCGTTAAAACTGTGCACACACACTCTAGCGGTTTGGACTTGTTTCTTATATGATGAAGGACTACTGTTGCACAACTGTCAGTTTGGTTGAGCGGTTACGACACTTGACCGCCACGCAGGAGAGCGGAGATCGCGTCCCGTCAACGGCATCTTTTTTTTCCCCCCCTTTTTTTTAAAGCCTTTTGTTTCGGAGAAATCGGGGTGAGACTAGATATATACATCGACATAATAATACTTTATAATTGTTATTTTTACGTTTTAGTTCAATTTTTAGTGTAATATCGCTCCCAACGCGAAGCCGGCAGAAAACTGTGCACACACACACTCTCTTCGCGTAATGAGTAATAAAAAAGAGCCATCAAGCACCACTGATCGATATATTTTCAGATTAGCAACTTATTTATTTTAAGAATACCTTTCACTTCATCAAAATCTAATCAAAACTTCAGCGTTCTAAATGTAGGTGGTTGTGATTATTTCTTATACGATGAAAGACTATTTTTGCACAACTGCACGGTTGGCCCAGAGGTAATGAACCGGACTCGTCATCCGAAGGACACGGGTTCGCGTCACGGTCGCGGATTTCTTTTTTTTTTTTTTTTAAGCCTTTTGTTTTGCAGACCGCCGGCGAAGACACCATCTGCGTGCGGGAGTTGTTGGGAGCTAATGACTTTTGAGGTCCGGGGGTCCGGTCAAAAGTTGCCTCATGCGGATAAATTAACTGGAGACATTCTGTGAACTTTGTGTGTGGACTGAAGCACGCTCCAACAAGCGCCGCATGCAACGAGCGGAGCACACCGCCCGCTCGGAGAGGAAAAGCTATCATTAGCCTCGGAGCTAATGCTAAAAAAAGGAGCTGCAAATGGCGGCGCGCGCAGAGGGCTTTTGGTAAGTTATCTTAAGCTACTAGCACTAACAGTAAGTCAAATGAGTAATAAAAAAGAGCTAATTTTAAAATAACAACATATTAGAGATACTGGCTGTTGCAGAGGGCGTAGTTAATGTAAATAGGTCTTTGTAGGGCGTGGCTTTCAGACCTCATTATTCATAAACCGGTCGTTTAGAACGGAAGTGAAATTTGGCAGAATTAGAAAGGGGATATTTTTTAATCTAAGCATTATTTTGTGTATAAAATTGACTGAAAATGGTCTGGATAGCCCACAGATAAACCACAAAAAATTATATATCCTACATTTGGTCCCCTTTAAAAAAAGAAAAAAAGTTTTTATTTAATTTATTTTTTTAATGAGATGCATGCTCGTAAGTCCGGGACCTCGTAAGTAAGAGCGCTCGTAAGTCGAGG
>JBBPBX010016320.1:14595-38040 GCA_038048925.1 Garcialebias charrua
GGAGCGCGCGCACACATTTAAGCATGTACAGTAGTGTACTGTAATGTTAAACATTGCTATTCACATTTACAGAATAAATAAAAATATATTTTCTTACTTTGAGATGGTCAAAGCCGACATCTTAGGTTGCCATGCGTTGATTGTTGTCGGGCCGAGCAGCGCGGCGGCAGGCGAGCTAACCACGGCAGCTGCTCAAGGCCTGTGTTAGCTAGCTGGCTAGCTTCTGCTAGCCAGGCCATGAGCTGGTGTTGGAGCGGCGGCGCGATCGGCGATCAATCTGCAGCTGCTCTTCCAGCCTGAGACGTCCACAGAGCTCACAGAGCGATTCCAGCTAGTAATTAATCCATATGATGCGATCCTGGTCAGGCCAGCTCCCGGCAGCTAACCTAAAATGGCGTCCGGTGTTCTACATTAATTTGTGACCGGAGACCCCCGTGACTGAACCTAAAATGGCGTCCGGTGTTCTACATTAATTTGTGACCGTGTAAACTGAAGACCTACTTCCTGCTGCCCAAGATTGCTCAAAAATGATCAGAAATGATCATTTTTATCATAATTATTATTTATAAAGCCTTTAAAACAACCACAGCTGCAACAAAGTGATGTACACATGAAATTAAGAACATTTAAACACAAAAAAAAAAATTAATACAGTAATTTCATATTTTTATTAAATATGATACGTTCGTAGGTCCCGTTGTTCATAGGTCGATGGAGTCGTAAGTAGGGGGTTTGCTGTACTGTATTTTGATAATGATTCAGAACAACCAGAGAGCATGCCGACTCAGTCCACAGGCAACATTTCAAAGCACTGCCATTTTTAAGTGAAAATACAAATTATTTCTAATGTTCACACTTTCCTGTTCTTCACGGCATGCCTGGTAATATTCAAGTTTTTGTTTTTGCTTGATATCCCCTTCTGCCAACTCCTCCCCTCACAGACTGGGACTATGTTTGGATTCAGGTGGGTGAGGGGTGGTGAGACGGGTGAGGGTACAGCTGAAGGAACTGTCTTGGACGAGAGTGAAGCAAAGGCGTCCCTTTCATAAATCTTCCAGAGTAACCGTGCAGAAACTCTGGCCAATGAGAGCTCAGCAGGCACTAAAATGGGCAAACCAATGGCTGAAGGTTTGTCCAGTATATAAACCAGGAGAAGAGACCTTCAGAGTTGGGTGACCTCTATTTTGGCCGTGGTGAACAGGATCTGATCCCAAGGACTGTTACCTCTGTTCTTGTCTTGTGTTAAGGTAAGGAAATGTGACAAATGTTAGGTCAATGTGTTCAACAACAGGTTAAATAAGAATTTTAAAGAGCATACAAACATTTTATATTGCACAAGTAGCTTTATTTTTACTGTAAAAATATTTTGAACTCAACTTTCTTTGTATAAAAAGAAAAAATAAGGATAAAAGTTCTGTCATGCTGTCAAATTCAAGATATATTTTCCAATAAGTCCCACAGAGAAGAAAAAAAAAACAAATCTGGTCACTAACATTTTTTTCAAATTTGTTTTAAAATGGTATTGGCATTATCAGCAACTTGTTTTATTTTTTGTTTTTTAACATGCATTGTTAACTTGATTCTTTGCTGCACTTTTCTTAAAACAATTATATCCTTGATATCCTGGGGTTAGTGTTCTTTGTGTTTTAAAAGTTTACCCATGTTGAGGACACCTACAATGTACTTTAGTCATTTGGGAGTCAGTACTTTGCCTTTTTGAGCTTTAATATTCGACTCTACTCAAAGAAACATCTAATACTGCGATTAACTTATTAAATCAAGACAAATCAAAATGCTAGTACATAAGAACACAAGATGTGGTAGATAAGATGGAGGGAAACTTTTCGGCAACTTGTTAGAATTCTGTCTGAGTTTAAGCTTTTAGTGACGTAGGTAGAGTTTAAGTTTTTTTTATTTTATTGTATCTTTACCAAATAATTGGGGGGCTGTTGGCATTTGCCATGTACATAAAGGGAATCTAGTCAGATGTGCTGAGGCTAAAAATAACCAATGGACAGGCTCTCTTTCTGCTCTCCATTTCAGGCGGACATATGAGCCTTTGGAAACCGAGTGACACTTGTTACCAGGATATCTCAACCAACACCTTAAAATGTGCAGCTGTTTTGTAGAATAACTCACGTCCAACATTTTGCAGTTATTCAAATCCCAGTAGAGTACCATATTAAAATATTTTGTAATCATCCTAAAGCCTAAACTGTAAATCCTCTGATAGTAATTTTTTTTTTTAAATGTTTGAAAGCTCAATCATCCAGGTAGATAAATTCCATAACAGGGTTAAATCATGTAATCTGGACAAATTGTTTTTGGGACAAATGTTTTGTCTTTTATCCGAAAGACTTCACCAGTCTGAGGCCTGCCAACCCAGTCTTACAAATAGCACCTCCTTGATGTTTTTTAAGCAAGCCCCCTGTAGAATTCCCAGAAACTAGATTTATACATGCAAAAAGGAACCAGCCATCAAAAACAATCGACCATCATGTATGAAGCCCCCAGTTTACTCCCGTGTACGTCCACACGCAGAGGTACGCACGTACGTACACAGAGGTACAAGCGTACCCCCGCAGGGCATGTACGCGCAAAGCTCAATTTTTACGACCCCATACAAAACGCGGTGACGCAAAATAAACTGCCTGGCGGCGGTCTGTTTTGTATGCGACACCAATGTATTAATTTCCCCTTCTTCATCCCCGATCTGTTTTTTTCTTTTCTTTTTTCTTTTTTTTTTTTTTTTGCCAAAAGGCAGTGATCTCTTTCTCCTCCGTTGACGCCATGACTGAAATGATGAGAAATGAAAAATGTGTCACGAGCAAATTAAACTCAGGTCCAGCGTGGCTGCGGGAGGTTCTGGAGATTTCCTGGTGGTCTGGTCTGATGTGTGGGCTGCAGGACCAGCGCTCCCTGTTTTTTTTTATTTTTCAGAACTTTTTATTAACAACATATAAACACAGAACACCACTGCGGCTGGAGCTGCCAGCGCTTGTTTTTTGGACATGTCAATCAATTCAGTAGGCGTGTCAGCAAATGACCAATCACCTACCTCAATTTGTCTCGTACGTAAACGCTCCTTGTCTGTGGAGTTGCGCTGCAGCTGCTCAGGGTGGATACTCGAGTATGATGTCTGAACCCTCTGCGTACAGTATGTGCGTACGTACGAGTGAACGGACGGACGTGGGAGTATACTGGGGTCTTAACAATCAAATGTTTTAGGTCAGATAGCCAACTTGCTACTCACAGAAACAGCCTGAGGATAACCTGGCCAAAATGGTTCAAAATAAAGGTTTGACAGCTCAATATTCCAGTAAGATAAATTACAAAAAGAGTTACATTGTGTCATCTGGACAGATTATTTTTGGGAGAAATGTTTTGTGTTTCATCTGAAAGACTTCATCATTCCATAACCTTTTTCTGAACCATTTTGGCAAGGTGTCATCAGGCTGTTTCTGTGGGTGGCCTAAAACATTTGATTGTTATGCATGATGATTGATTGTTTTGGGCAGATGGTCCCATTTGCATGTGTGAAGCTAGTTTCTGGGAATTCCACAGAGGGTTGGCTTGAAACACATGAAGGATGTGCTATATACTGTATAAGACAGTTCTTTTCATTCATTCATTCAACCTTTATTTAGTCAGGTAAATCTTTTGAACCTCATGGGCTCATTTACGAAAGCGACCTGCTAAAACTAAAGAACAATGAACAGCAGTGGTAGAATTTCCTTAAACAATAAACAATAAACAAACAAACAATAAACAATAGAAAACAAAAGAGAGAAAAAAACAAAAGAAAGTTTTTTTTTTTTAACAAAGTATCAAAAAACTAGCAAAACATTATAAGGTAGACGTATAAAATCAAAGACAGGAACAAATCTGCATTGGTTTTTGCCAGGATTCCAACAGATTCTGAAAACCATTTAGAGAAGTCAAGGTCGAGAGCTTCAGATCTTTTTGTAAGATATTCCATGAAGCAGGAGCAGAGTAGGAGAAGGCCCTTTTTCCAAGTTCAGTCCTCACTGACGGAACACTGCAGGTAATCATGTCCTGAGAGCGCACGCTGTAGCTGCACTCACGCAAAGACATGTAGGAGGAGATGTATGAGGGCAGCAGACCAAGAAGTGATTTAAAGATGAAAATGTACCAGTGGAAGAGTCTGCGTGTTCTTGGCGTTAGGCATTACAGTGACTGTCTTTCGGAGGAAAGATTAAACGTTTCTCCCAAAAAGAAACTGTCCAGACAACACGATTTAACCTTTTTTGTGATTGTGCTTTGATAGTAATACTGTATTTATTTTTTCCTTGTTTATTTCTTTTTGTAGTGCTAGAAAGCAATCATGCCTTTCGGAAACACCCACAACAACTTCAAGCTCAACTACACAGTTGATGATGAGTTCCCAGACCTTTCCAAGCACAACAACCATATGGCTAAGATCTTGACAAAGGAGATCTATGGGAAACTGAGGGACAAGCAGACCCCCAGTGGTTACACTCTGGATGATGTCATTCAGACTGGTATTGATAACCCTGGTGAGACCAAGAGACATTCCACAATAGACACATTTGTTTCAAGACTGCCAGTAAGACTATAACACCATGCTTTATTCCTAAACTATTCAAATACTAATTGTTTCCCTTCAATTTTACTTGTTCTTCGTATTCAGGTCACCCCTTCATCATGACTGTTGGCTGTGTTGCTGGTGATGAGGAGTCCTACGAGGTCTTCAAGGATCTGCTTGACCCTGTCATCTCCGACCGTCATGGTGGATACAAGGCCACTGACAAGCACAAGACAGACCTCAACTTTGAGAACTTGAAGGTAAGACAAGATATCATACAGCCAAATGAACAGCAAAATGCGACTTGGTTATCCCTTTTATTACAATTGTGTCAATGTTTCAAAACGTGGTAAAGCATTAACAAAAAACAAACAAAAACAAAACAAACACAAAAAAAACTGAACACAGAAGTGTATAAGTCTTTAGACCATTTTATCAGCCTTGAACAACTCCTATAAATTTGCATAACATATGAACAAATGGCGTTTAGACTTCTATTTGTCAAATTCAACTATCTTTTCATTAGGGTGGTGATGATCTGGACCCGAACTATGTCCTGTCCAGCCGTGTTCGTACTGGTCGCAGCATCAAGGGATACACCCTGCCCCCCCACAACAGCCGTGGCGAGCGCAGAGCTATTGAGAAGCTGTCCATTGAGGGTAAGTCCTATTTCTTTTTTTTAATTGATGAATCAGTCACCAGCAGAACATTACCAGAGGCTATTGCTGTTTACCTTTGCTGAACCACCTAACAATCAGTCTGTATGTGCAGCTCTTACCAGCCTGGATGGCGAGTTCAAGGGAACGTACTACCCCCTGAGGTCCATGACTGATGCTGAGCAGGAACAGCTGATCAATGATCACTTCCTGTTTGACAAGCCCGTCTCTCCCCTACTGACCTGTGCTGGTATGGCCCGTGACTGGCCCGATGCCAGAGGCATCTGGTGAGTGGGACCAACGCCTGTTGGTAGACTGGCTGAAGGAAACAATTTTCTAAACTTTCATTGTTTTTATCAGTTAATTCCACATTTTTATCTCTTTTTAGGCACAATGACAACAAAACCTTCCTGGTCTGGGTGAATGAGGAGGATCACCTGCGTGTCATCTCAATGCAAAAGGGTGGCAACATGAGGGAGGTCTTCAGGCGTTTCTGTGTTGGTTTGCAGAAGGTACTTAAATAATTAAAATAGGACAAATAATCAGTCAAGAAACTGAACAAAAGTTGTATCTTACTATGGTATATTTGCCTGACTCTCAATCAAAACTCTTAGATCGAGGAGATCTTCAAGAAGCACAACCATGGCTTCATGTGGAATGAGCATCTCGGTTTCATCTTGACTTGCCCCTCCAACCTGGGTACCGGCCTGCGTGGTGGTGTCCATGTCAAGCTGCCCAAGCTGAGCACACATCCCAAATTTGAGGAGATCCTCACAAGGCTGCGTCTGCAGAAGCGTGGCACAGGTATTTGCAGACATTCTCTCGTTTGTACAGTTATGGATCAGCTTGACCCTCCAATTGAATGTTTTAAAGTGACTACAAAGTTGTTTACAAGAAGATGGGACAAGTTATTTACTTCTGTTGTCTTGGAATTCTCCTTCAGGTGGTGTGGACACTGCATCTGTGGGAGGTGTGTTTGACATCTCCAATGCTGACCGTCTGGGCTCCTCTGAGGTAGATCAGGTCCAGCTGGTGGTTGATGGTGTCAAACTGATGGTTGAGTTGGAGAAGAAGCTTGAGAAGGGAGAGGCCATTGACAGCATGATCCCCGCACAGAAATAAAAGATGGACAATCTTTGGTTTAACTTGTGACCATTCATGTATGATGGAGCCATCTGATGTGTGTGCCGAGACCGGCCGCTCAACTAGAGACTGTTGCCTCTGCTAACCTGTCACCTTCCTTCCAACCTTTTTCCTTTCTCCGTCCTTTTTTCATGTTCTCCAGTGTTGGTTGGTAGCATCCTGGGAATCACCTACTTTTTGTTATAAAAAGTAATACCTGAACCTGTTCATACTGTTCCAATAAAAATGTGCCCCATGAAAAAATGTTTGGAAGTAATTTTTTAAACTGAGTATTTAAAGCAGCACAGTGGCTGAGTTGGTCAGTGAGAAGGCCACCAGTTCAAATTCCAGCCCAGGACCTTCCTGGGGGGAGTTTGGTCTGGGTTTTCTCTGGGTGCTCTGGTTTCTTCCCACAGAACAAAAACATGCATTCACTTCCTCCTTGCTCTCGATGAAGACGGGCACCTTTCCTTCTGCTTGTGCTCTCTTGTTATGTAAATCTTTTTCAGAGCCTCTCTTTACATATATTCCGAATTGTAAATTTACAATTCAGAATATTTGTAAAGATTGTGAATCTGATGAATCTGGTCAGCTGGTCTCTCAACACAATTGATAAAATTTTCTCGATGAGAAGACAGGGTGAATGAGAGCCCTCATGCCCTGAAGGGATACTCACAACTGGATACACAATGGATTTTGGGGGGGGGGGGCAGTGGAAGATGGTGTGTCTGTCTGTATTGTCCATTGAGGATGTAGGAGACGCATACATAATTGTATTTATGATAACAGGATTTCTGCTTTTTGGAGTTGGCTGTTATCTGGTAAATCAGCAAATTCAGAAGACCATCAACAGCAGTTCTGGCGATTGTCAGGCTGCCTACCTTTTCTGAAGGAATGTGCTTCGAGCACTCAAACTCAGATGCTTTATGAGCTAAGCTGTAAACTGGACATTATTTCTGAGAATGGCAGGCCACTAGCGGCTCCTGGAACTCGCTGGCATGAAGGAATTGACCTTGGAGAAGGCTGTAAGCACAGCCCGGTGGAGTGACCACAAAATTTGGCTGTTTGGAGCCACCAATGAAATATATCAGCAGAAGTATGAAGGAAGACAAAAAATAATAATAAGCAGAGTCAGCCTGTCCCAAAACAAATATTCTCTGAATCTGGCTTCCTCACTTGGCCTTGAATAGGCCAACTATGGGGCCAAGATGGTGTAGTGGCAGGGGAACCGACTTGGGACCCGTAGGACCCAGGTTCGAACCCCAGTCACGGCATAACTTGTGGTGTGTTTGAGCAGCACATCTCATCCCAATTGCTCCCTGGCGCGCTTTCTATAGCTGCCCATTGCCCCACCTGGTGGTGATTGGGTTAAATGCAGAGTCAAATTTCGTCTTGTATGGAAACATACACAGATGACAAAAATGTGACATTATTGGGAGCTGCCATTGCATGTAAATGCATGGAAGCCACCTATTGTTATTGTGCTCGAACGTGTGTCTACATTGTCGTTGAACGTTAATGCGGCCCGAACCACAATGTCTACCACCACAAAAGTTATATCAAAACGACTGGCTCGGCCCCCTGATGTGTGCTATTACTTTTATTGGCATTTCGAGCTTACCATGGCAACGTAATTTGCGAACAAAGACGTAATGAATCTCCAAATCCAGGAACTAGTTGGTTACTGCCCACTTATTATTCTACACCAGAAAAAGTTATCTTTTTCAACTTTAATACGGACCGAACCACAAAGTGAACCCCCACAAAAGTTATATCAAAACGACCGACCCGACTCAGAGATGTGTGCTATTACTTTTATAAGCAATCAGAGTTACAAAGTTGCCATATTTCCCCATTGAAAAGGAATGGGAGAACACTCCTCACACAAACTGCTGCTGTCAAGTCACATGATTTAGAATCTGATGAAAACATACTCACTGTTGGTACTGTTTGAAACTCATAGAAAGTATTTATCAAATGTATCTCTAGAACTGATTAACATTTGGAGCCATTTTGATTTAAGATGTCTGGCAACAGCCTGGCAGCCCCCGTCAAAGTTTCTCCGGAACTTTCTAGTTGGGGGCTGCCATTGCATGTAAATGCATGGAAGCCACCTATTGTTCTCCTGTCCGAACGTGTGTCTACATTGTCGTTCACCGTTAATGCGGCCCGAACCACAATGTCTACCCCCACAAAAGTTATATCAAAACGACCGGCTCGGCCCCCCGATGTGTGCTATTACTTTTATTGGCATTTCGACTTACCGTGGCAACGTAATTTGCGAACAAAGACGTAATGAATCTCCAAATCCAGGAACTAGTTGGTTACTGCCCACTTATTATTCTACACCAGAAAAAGTTATCTTTTTCAACTTTAATACGGCCCGAACCGTAACGTGCACCCCCACAAAAGTTATATCAAAACGACCGGCCCGACTCAGAGATGTGTGCTATTACTTTTCTAAGCAATCGGAGTTACCATGGCGAAATATTTTGCTAACAAAAATCGTAAATTTCCCATAGGAAATGAATGGGACCTTGAGTTTTCAGTGAAACTGAGTAACATAGGGCGCCATTTTGGTTCAATATACAGGTAGTCCCCGAATTACGAGCGCTCTGATCTGCGAGGTCCCAGACTTACGAGCTGCGAATTTTTGGAAAAAACGAAAAAAATACTGAGTTTTCATGTGTTTTTTCACTACAGTTAGCAAGTTAAGCATATAAACACACGTTTCCGATCATTTTTATGCACTCAAAAGTAGTTTTTAGATGAAAATAGAGTGTTTTTAGGTGCGCTGGCGAAAACCGTTCCAATTTACGAGCGGACTTCCGGGTTTACGAAGGAAATGGCGGCCGTTCCAAATTACGAGATTTCCGGTTTACGAGCGCCCCCTAGTGACGGATCTCGCTCGTAAATCGGGGAATACCTAGGCAATATACAAGGCAGGTTCAATACACAAGCTAGTTAGGTGAGTCTGCCATTTTGACTCAAACTAGCTAATTAGGTGAGTCGGCCATTTTGAATCAAACATGCTAATTAGGTGTGTCGGCCATTTTGAATAAAACTAGTTAATTAGGTGAGTCTGCCATTTTGAATCAAACAAGATAATTAGGTGAGTTGGCCATTTTGAATCAAACTAGCTAATTAGGTGAGTCGGCCATTTTGAATCAAACTAGCTAATTAGGCGAGTCGGCCATTTTGAATCAAACAAGATAATTAGGTGAGTCGGCCATTTTGAATAAAACTAGCTAATTAGGTGAGTCGGCCATTTTGAATCAAACTAGCTAATTAGGTGAGTCGGCCATTTTGAATCAAACTGTCTAATTAGATGAGTCGGCCATTTTGAATCAAACTAGCTAATTAGGTGAGTCGGCCATTTTGAATCAAACTAGCTAATTAGGTGAGTCGGCCATTTTGAATCAAACTAGCTAATTAGGTGAGTCGGCCATTTTGAATCAAACTAGCTAATTAGGTGAGTCGGCCATTTTGAATCAAACTAGCTAATTAGGTGAGTCGGCCATTTTGAATCAAACTAGCTAATTAGGTGAGTCGGCCATTTTGAATCAAACTAGCTAATTAGGTGAGTCGGCCATTTTGAATCAAACTAGCTAATTAGGTGAGTCGGCCATTTTGAATCAAACTAGGTTATTATTTGAGTCGGCCATTTTGAATCAAACTAGTTAATTAGGTGAGTCGGCCATTTTGAATCAAACTAGCTAATTAGGTGAGTCGGCCATTTTGAATCAAACTAGCTAATTAGATGAGTCGGCCATAGCTTAGCATTAGCTTCACCCGTTAGCATGTGAGATAACACCAGAAACTTGTTCAGCGTGGTCTGTTGAGTCACCTGTGTAAGTTTGGTTGGAAAATAAGGTGTTAGCCTAGCATGCTAGTTAGCTTAGCATTAGCTTCACCCGTTAGCATGTGAGATAACACCAGAAACTTGTTCAGCGTGGTCTGTTGAGTCACCTGTGTAAGTTTGGTTGGAAAATAAGGTGTTAGCCTAGCATGCTAGTTAGCTTAGCATTAGCTTCACCCGTTAGCATGTGAGATAACACCAGAAACTTGTTCAGCGTGGTCTGTTGAGTCACCTGTGTAAGTTTGGTTGGAAAATAAGGTGTTAGCCTAGCATGCTAGTTAGCTTAGCATTAGCTTCACCCGTTAGCATGTGAGATAACACCAGAAACTTGTTCAGCGTGGTCTGTTGAGTCACCTGTGTAAGTTTGGTTGGAAAATAAGGTGTTAGCCTAGCATGCTAGTTAGCTTAGCATTAGCTTCACCCGTTAGCATGTGAGATAACACCAGAAACTTGTTCAGCGTGGTCTGTTGAGTCACCTGTGTAAGTTTGGTTGGAAAATAAGGTGTTAGCCTAGCATGCTAGTTAGCTTAGCATTAGCATCACCCGTTAGCATGTGAGATAACACCAGAAACTTGTTCAGCGTGGTCTGTTGAGTCACCTGTGTAAGTTTGGTTGGAAAATAAGGTGTTAGCCTAGCATGCTAGTTAGCTTAGCATTAGCTTCACCCGTTAGCATGTGAGATAACACCAGAAACTTGTTCAGCGTGGTCTGTTGAGTCACCTGTGTAAGTTTGGTTGAAAAATAAGGTGTTAGCCTAGCATGCTAGTTAGCTTAGCATTAGCTTCACCCGTTAGCATGTGAGATAACACCAGAAACTTGTTCAGCGTGGTCTGTTGAGTCACCTGTGTAAGTTTGGTTGGAAAATAAGGTGTTAGCCTAGCATGCTAGTTAGCTTAGCATTAGCTTCACCCGTTAGCATGTGAGATAACACCAGAAACTTGTTCAGCGTGGTCTGTTGAGTCACCTGTGTAAGTTTGGTTGGAAAATAAGGTGTTAGCCTAGCATGCTAGTTAGCTTAGCATTAGCTTCACCCGTTAGCATGTGAGATAACACCAGAAACTTGTTCAGCGTGGTCTGTTGAGTCACCTGTGTAAGTTTGGTTGGAAAATAAGGTGTTAGCCTAGCATGCTAGTTAGCTTAGCATTAGCATCACCCGTTAGCATGTGAGATAACACCAGAAACTTGTTCAGCGTGGTCTGTTGAGTCACCTGTGTAAGTTTGGTTGGAAAATAAGGTGTTAGCCTAGCATGCTAGTTAGCTTAGCATTAGCTTCACCCGTTAGCATGTGAGATAACACCAGAAACTTGTTCAGCGTGGTCTGTTGAGTCACCTGTGTAAGTTTGGTTGGAAAATAAGGTGTTAGCCTAGCATGCTAGTTAGCTTAGCATTAGCTTCACCCGTTAGCATGTGAGATAACACCAGAAACTTGTTCAGCGTGGTCTGTTGAGTCACCTGTGTAAGTTTGGTTGGAAAATAAGGTGTTAGCCTAGCATGCTAGTTAGCTTAGCATTAGCTTCACCCGTTAGCATGTGAGATAACACCAGAAACTTGTTCAGCGTGGTCTGTTGAGTCACCTGTGTAAGTTTGGTTGGAAAATAAGGTGTTAGCCTAGCATGCTAGTTAGCTTAGCATTAGCTTCACCCGTTAGCATGTGAGATAACACCAGAAACTTGTTCAGCGTGGTCTGTTGAGTCACCTGTGTAAGTTTGGTTGGAAAATAAGGTGTTAGCCTAGCATGCTAGTTAGCTTAGCATTAGCTTCACCCGTTAGCATGTGAGATAACACCAGAAACTTGTTCAGCGTGGTCTGTTGAGTCACCTGTGTAAGTTTGGTTGGAAAATAAGGTGTTAGCCTAGCATGCTAGTTAGCTTAGCATTAGCTTCACCCGTTAGCATGTGAGATAACACCAGAAACTTGTTCAGCGTGGTCTGTTGAGTCACCTGTGTAAGTTTGGTTGGAAAATAAGGTGTTAGCCTAGCATGCTAGTTAGCTTAGCATTAGCATCACCCGTTAGCATGTGAGATAACACCAGAAACTTGTTCAGCGTGGTCTGTTGAGTCACCTGTGTAAGTTTGGTTGGAAAATAAGGTGTTAGCCTAGCATGCTAGTTAGCTTAGCATTAGCTTCACCCGTTAGCATGTGAGATAACACCAGAAACTTGTTCAGCGTGGTCTGTTGAGTCACCTGTGTAAGTTTGGTTGGAAAATAAGGTGTTAGCCTAGCATGCTAGTTAGCTTAGCATTAGCTTCACCCGTTAGCATGTGAGATAACACCAGAAACTTGTTCAGCGTGGTCTGTTGAGTCACCTGTGTAAGTTTGGTTGAAAAATAAGGTGTTAGCCTAGCATGCTAGTTAGCTTAGCATTAGCATCACCCGTTAGCATGTGAGATAACACCAGAAACTTGTTCAGCGTGGTCTGTTGAGTCACCTGTGTAAGTTTGGTTGGAAAATAAGGTGTTAGCCTAGCATGCTAGTTAGCTTAGCATTAGCATCACCCGTTAGCATGTGAGATAACACCAGAAACTTGTTCAGCGTGGTCTGTTGAGTCACCTGTGTAAGTTTGGTTGGAAAATAAGGTGTTAGCCTAGCATGCTAGTTAGCTTAGCATTAGTATCACCCGTTAGCATGTGAGATAACGCCAGTACCTTGATCACCGAGGTCAGTTGAGTCACCTGTGTAAGTTTGGTTGGAAAATAAGGTGTTAGCCTAGCATGGTCCTGGTGTTTTCCGGCACCAGCCTGGCAGCCCCCGTCGAAGTTTCTCCAGGAACTTTCTAGTTATCATTATTATCTCAAATTCCTCCAGGAAGTTTTGTGCAAGAAGTTCCCCCCACCTGGCTACCTTTCCGGGGACATCTGTGGACCTTTATCAGAGCTGATCTGGCTGATAGACATGGTGCCATCTCTTATCAGGACTATGGAACTTTCTGGCAGTGTCCACAGACAACTCACTGCCTTTTGTCGGCCTCCTTATGCATAAATGTATTATGATGTCATTAGTATATTGCTGTTTATGTGCAAGGCCTTTATTTGCAACTTTCACACTGTGTCCCGGCAAGATGAGACCTTTTTTTTTTAGCTCACCTCCCTTCGTGTTTCTCTTTACCTTATCTACTTTTGTCTGTCAGAAACAGGTTTCTCTTGTAAATGAGTCCTCAAGGCGCAATGGGAACTAACCTGTATAAATAAATGGTTGAATGCATGTTAGACTGATTGGTAACTCTAAATTGTCCCTAAGTGTGAGTGAGAGAGTGGATGGTTGTTTGTCTCATTCCTCTCCATGTGCCCTTTTGATGGACTGGAGACATGTCCAGAGTGTCCCCCGCTTCTTACACAGTGACTGCTGGATATGGGCACCAGTGACCCCTGTCACCCAAAAAGGAAGAAGTGGGTAAAAGGTAATGGATGGATGGATAGATGGAGTATTCAAAGCCAAAGATGATATTCAAGACCAGGCTGTGCAATATAAAAATATAAACAAGACGCAAAAATGAAAGAAAAATGCCAACATCCGTGAATTTTATTAGACTTAAGCTCCATGATCTCTTTATGTACCAAAACCACTCCGTTTCAGTTTACAGTTTGTTTCTGAGGAAAGGAAATGAACTGCAGATCAGAGTAAAATGACTTGTAGTCACACTGAGGTTATTTCTAAGTCTCTTTTGCATAATACATCAATTGTTCCGAAAGTTAATTAACAAATTATGTGAAACACTGAACCTCACTGGGTGCTAAACTGTTCTGTTTCACCAAACCAGACTGTTCTCTGCATTTTCTTAACACTCAGCTCAACAAATACTTAAAGAATAATTCACAGTAATGTTCACGTCAAGACAATGTTCATCTGCCTTACACTAGAAGAGTGTTGTGACTCCAAATTATTACTGTCTTTCCACTTTACATAAAAATATCACTTAAATACTTTGCTAACAACCTGGCTCATATTTGTGATCTGAAGACACAACTTCTCTACGGTTTGATTGCAAACTTAGGATTGTTTGGCATGCCATGAAGTTCTCACAATTGTTGTGAAATCAAGTTTAACTTCTAACCTTTAGCAACAAGTTGGTGTAAATTCACTGCATCTCACTGGAGCCCTTTGGTTTGTTTTAGTGAAAGGGGAACAAAAATCTTCACTCAACAATTTATTTCTATAAATTGATCATATCTGCATTTCATTAAGCCTTCAAAGTTAGGTGTACATCATGTTTTATTTTTTTCACACTAAAACCCCAAAGTCATGCAGGATTGCAGGTTGGTTTAGTTCCTCCATGTCACTGATAGAAACTGGTTTAATCTAGTATTACTTCCCTTGATCTAACTATAAATAAACCTTGAGCTCTAAGATATATACTATATTCATATATTTTATATGCAGCCATCAAATGACTGATATAAATCCAGTTTCTTTTTTAATGATATTATTCTAAAAAATAAATAAAGTACCTGTGCAAATATCCACAAATTGAAGTGTTTCACATTTAAGACATTGGCACCCTCCAGTGACACGTTCTGGCCATTACCTGAACAGGTGCACCAGAGGGAGCTGATTCAAGTCAAAGCAAAGTGCATTGAGGTCTATATTACCTAATGCTAATATACACCACAATGAGAAAAGCCCAGGGAGAGGACAAGGACAGACCCCCTAGTGTCCATTTTGGTGACTGTGTCTCAACCTGAGGGGTACAGCAGGTCAAAAACAGCCCCCCTGTTGGACTAAAGGGAACGGCACACACCAAATGGATTTAGATGCAACACAGCAAAGAGTGGACGATGGCTGATTGCTCCCTCTCTGGAAACAAAGATGAATGCTTGTGACAGGTAGAAAACAGTTCTTGGTGTTTGACAGTGAACCAACAGGTGAGAATGACGTCCCTGTTAAATTTCGAGAAGTGGTGATGGGTAGAAACAAGTTTTTGAGAGGCTGGGGGTCAAAAGTGGAGGGTCACCATGAGTAAAGCCACAACTGAGAGATAGAATTAACAGTAAATCAGCAGCCAAACAATATGACTTCTGTAGCCTATGCAAATATCACAGTACATTATTTACTATAATACAGGGAGGGATAAAAACGCTTTCTCAGTTTTTTTCTTACATTGAATATGTATCGTGTGAAGGTGCTGGGGGCTGTTCACTTGAAAGGCAGCTGGACTAACACGTATCTTCATCTTGTCTTCTCAGGCAGATAGCACCCCTCTGAGCCAAGCGGTCATCAGAAATGGGCTGAGCAGTTTGTAAACCGGGCCGAAGGGATGCAGAGATCTGTTACCTCTGTGTGTAAAGGTAAGCATGGCTGATCCACATGTTGGTGTTATCCCATCAACAAGAGATGATGAGTAAAGTGAGATCACACAGCGCCAAAGAGAACAATAAAAGAGTTGCATTGCACTGAAAAGAACCCCGGACCAAATCATTTGTTCAGTAGAGGGGTGACACACTGCTTTAAAGAGTAAGGTTGGTGTGTTGTTCAGTCAGAGCATTAACAGTTGAGTTGGGTTAGAAACATTCATTAGCACATGGATCACAGATGTTTGTTCAAACAACAAATTAGAAAAAAAATAAAATAAAGAGTTAAAGATTCACAAGAATCAGCCAATCAGAAAACAGTCTGTCAATCTTCTGAGGAGCTGCAAACTACTTAATAAAAGTTTAGGTCTTGTAATTTACAGGAAGCTGCAGAAAAACAACATTTTTAGCATAATCTGGATGTAACTAATAACATCTGCCTGATTTTGTAGCCTGGCAACACAGTGGAGCAGTGGTTAGCAATGCTGATTCACAGCAAGAGCGTTGCAGGTTTGTCTCCTGGCCTTTCTATGTGGAAATTACAGGTTCTCCCCATGTATTGCATTTTATTCTTTGGTCTTCTCCGGCAGACTACAAACATGTCAGGCTGATTGGTAACTCTAAATTGTCCCTGGGTGTGAGAGTGTGAATAGTTCTCTCATTTGTCTCTACATGTCCCTGTGATGGACTTGTGACCTGTCATGTGTGTACCCCGCCTCTTGCACAGTGACTGCTGGTCCAATGATCGATCCATCTATCAATCAATCGATCAATTTTCTGTACAGTACCTATCTCCATCAATCAATGTGCGAGAGGTGGGTGACACAATGGACAG
The DNA here is from genome assembly GCA_038048925.1 of Garcialebias charrua. Classification (NCBI taxonomy): domain Eukaryota; kingdom Metazoa; phylum Chordata; class Actinopteri; order Cyprinodontiformes; family Rivulidae; genus Garcialebias; species Garcialebias charrua. The sequence continues at coordinate 30,920 of JBBPBX010016320.1, forward strand.
GTTGAAAGTCCATCACAAGGACACATAGAGACAAACAAGACAAACAACCATTCACACACTCACCCACATCTATGTATAATTTAGTTACCAATTAACCTACCACACACTTTTCATCTGCGGCAGGAAACCAGAGCACCAGGAAACGTGACAGCGTGCAAACTTCACAGGGAGGGGTCCCAGGCCAGGAGGCACTCCTGTGACCTTCTCCCTATGAGGCAACAGCTCCAAACACTGATCTGCCATGCCCCCTGGTTGTACCCCAAACTGTAATATTAAATAACCCTGCTTGTGCCTGAATGGCCACTGCAAACAAACACGTTTCATGGAACCCTGAGCAACAACCAGCAGGGAAAGAAAATAAACAGATAGATGGACGGATTCCTCCCATTTGATCAGATTGGTTCTGAAAACAAGATATTTGAGAAATGATTGTGAAAACATGAAATTGCTCAAGTCTATATTTCCACTGTGTGCCAGTTGGATACCAGGAAGGGAAATCATGTTACCAGAACCATCAAACTGATAATGTGGAACATGCTGCATGTTTGTGTATTTTGTATGAATTTGTTAAGAAGTCCATCATATAGTTACAGTAATATATTTAAATTACTATTACTTTTATAGGTGGATCAGATAGTAGAGCTGTTGCCTCTCAGCGAGAAGGCTGCCAGTTCAAATCCCAGACTAGGGTCTTTCTGGATGGAGTTTGCATGTTCTCTCTGTGCTGCGTGGGTTTTCTCAAGGAGCAAACCCCCTAGTTACGACTCCATCGACCTACGAACAACGGGACCTACGAACGTATCATATTTAATAAAAATATGAAATTACTGTATAAAAAAAATAAATATATTTTTTTTTTTGTGTTTAAATGTTCTTAATTTCATGTGTACATCACTTTGTTGCAGCTGTGGTTGTTTTAAAGGCTTTATAAATAATAATTATGATAAAAATGATCATTTCTGATCATTTTTTAGCAATCTTGGGCAGCAGGAAGTAGGTCTTCAGTTTACACGGTCACAAATTAATGTAGAACACCGGACGCCATTTAGGTTCAGTCACGGGGGCCTTTGAAGGTCTCCAGTTTAGACGGTCACAAATTAATGTAGAACACCGGACGCCATTTTAGGTTAGCTGCCGGCGCCGAGAGCCGGCCGAAGACTGGTGACCAGGATGGCTTCATATGGATTAATTACGAGCTGGAAACGTCTCTGTGAACTTTGTGGATGTCTCAGGCAGCAGCGGATTTATCGCTGATCGTGCCAGGCCGCCGCGCGAAGACCTCCGGCCGGCCTGCTACACCTCCGGCCTGGCTAGCTCCAGAAGCTAACACGGGAGCTAACACGGGAGCCGGCCTTTTGAACACTTGTGACCAGGATCGCATCATATGGATTAATTACTAGCTGGAATCGCTCTGTGGACGTCTCAGGCTGGAGCAGGAGCTGCAGATTGATCGCGCCGCCGCTCCAACACCAGCTCATGGCTTGGCTAGCAGAAGCTAGCCAGCTAGCTAACACAGGTCTCGAGCAGCTGCGGTGGTTCACTGGCCGGCCGCCGCGCTGCTCGGCCCGACAACAATCAACGCATGGCAACCTAAGATGTCGGCTTTGACCATCTCAAAGTAAGAAAATATATTTTTATTTATTCTGTAAATGTGAATAGCAATGTTTAACATTACAGTACACTACTGTACATGCTTAAATGTGTGCGCACGCTCCGTTAGCATGATACTTTTTTTTTTAAAAATAATTTTCACCCCCTAGCTACGGCAGAATCGAGCTGCGAACCGTTCTTAGGTCCCTAACTCGTTCGTACCTCGGGGGTCACCTGTACTCCAGTTTCCTCCCACAGACCAAAAACATGCATGTTGGACTGATGGTAACTCTAAATGGTCTCTACATGTGAGAGTGAATGGTTGTCTCATTGGTCTCTATGTGTCCCTGTGATGGACTGGAGACCTGTCCAGATGTCTCCCACCTCACTACTGATAGCTGGACCAGTGACCCCATGACCCAAAAAGGAAGACAAGTGGGTAAAGATAATGGACGTTTCCAGCTGTCATTGGGTGAGAGGCAGTGAACACCCCAGACAAGTCACCTGTTCATCACAGTGACATGTAAGAGGTTTTTCCACAAAACTGATTCCAGTGTTAAGCCAAAGCTAACTTTGCACCAGGGACAGATGTGGCTGAGTAGTTAGAGCGGTCAACCTCCAATGGGAAAGTTGGGGGTTTGATTCCACCAGCAATCAAATGTTCAAGTGTCCCTGGGCAAGACATTGAATCTTCATTGTCTCCGATGTGTGTCCCATCAGCGCATGAATTTGATCTAAAGCTCTGATTATTCTCTACAGATTCAGACAATCTTTGTAGAGATGTGCTGTGTGAATGTGTGTGTAGTAGAGTGCTGTATGAAAGTGTAAATGAGGGCACAGGCTGTGTTGTAAAGTGCTTTGTGTGTCTTTACTAGATAGAAAAGAGCTAAATAAAGTACAGTAGTCTATTTACCATTTACTAGGCCTTTCTGTAAGCTCTGACTCCGACACCATAAAAATGGTGCTAACTCTTTGATGAGCAAGAGCAACAAATCATTTTAAACAGGCTTGGCAAGTGGGTTCCTACACACCAACAACCAATCTTAATGTTGTGTGCCATGTTTAAAAATATGGAGTTATTGTTACTTTTACTTTGATTTATTTAGAATGTAATACTATGTTTCAACTTGAATAAGATATTAATTTAGCAGTAAAATGCCGTTTAAGAGTGTGCATTGTAATAATCAGCAGTTGTATTGCACCAGGCAGCCAGTCAGAGTACAGCACAACAGAGCTTTTAAAATCAGTTTTGACATGAATTAATAATGTTTGAAGTTACATTCAAGAAAATGTTCAGCTCTTTTAATCTCATGAGTGTTTGGGCAATCTGATGAAAAGCTGTGTGTGTAACTTGAGTTTGCAGCAGTGTTATTTTTTTATTTCTTTTCTTCACAGGCCCTGGAACGAGGCACTCGCTTCCTCTTCCCTTTCCCTGTTCTCCTTCTGCTTTTCCCCCCCTTTCTGTCTGTGTATCTGTTTTGGATCTGACTAACTGGACTTTCAACACAAATGACAAAATCTTTTCAACAAAGCGACAGAGTCCTGGAGAACCCTCATCTGCTCGGACGATACATGCAGCTGGATATAACTCTTGGGAAGTGGAATGTGATGTGTCTACCTCTGCTGTCAATGGAGGATGCCGGAATTGCATATAATTGGAGTTATGACAACAGGTTTCCTGTTTTTGGAATAGTCTGGATCCTGGTTTATCAACATACAAAGAAGACGGTCGCAGCTGATTTGAACCTCGTCAGGCTGCTGCCTAGGTGAAGGTTTGGTTCATGCTTGGAGGACTCAAAATCTGCTGATTTACGAGCGAAACTGTAAGTTGGAAGTGATTTGAATCAAAGGCCACCCCCGGCTTTGGGACTCATCAGTATGAAACAACCTTGAAGAGGTTCGTCAGCACAGACCAGCAGAATGCACCCTAATCTGGACATTCGGATCTTGGAAGTATCAGTAAGACTCGAGGCAAAGCAGATGTCAGCTTGTCCTGAGCCTTGTTCTGCTTGATGTTTCTTCCTTTTAAAAGGAAGTTTTTTCTTTCCACTGTTGTCACTGTGCTTGCTCAGGATGGGAGGCTGCGACAAAGCCAAGATTCAACTTGTCTGCTGGCTTCCTTAGATAGAGAACTTTACTAATTGGCTTTTCTATGTATGTGAATGTTCCTGTAAAGTGCCCTGAGACACCTTTGTTGTGATTTGGCAACTTTACTAAATGTATTTTTATCTTCCATTTTATATCCTTTATGTATTTTATATTTCAATTTGTCACTGATAATGTTTGCTCTGTATTACACTGTGTTGGTTTTTAAGTGTCCTTGGGTGTCCTGAAAGGCGCTTTTAAATAAAATTATTATTATTATTATTATTATATAAATAAACTGAATTGAATTGACTTGGACTGCCTTGTCATCAAATGCATATATAACGTGTTAATGTGCTTGCTGGCAGAGCTTTGTTGATGTTTTAAATAGTGCCCTGTTAGGACAAGGTATGAAGAGATCTTTTTTTGTTTTGTTTGTAATGCCACTATCCTCTCCTCGTGGCTAAAATGAGGAGAGGATAGTGGCATTACAAACAAAAATACATAGAAAGCATTCCAGCAGCATGTGTTTATAAAGAGCTTTTATCCTATCCTATTTCGAGCATCATCTGTTGCTAGGGTCAAAAGAAATCTGCCTCGAGGCCTTCACAAACAACAGTGCAGGAAGGGAAGTCTGAGATTGTCATCATTGTATGTTCCCATACAATGGCAAAATTAGTTATCTGCATTTAACCCATCACACCTGAGATACTGTACAACCAGGTGGAGCAGCGGGCAGCTATGCAAGCACCTGGGGAGCAATTGGGGAATACATGTCTTGCTCAGAGACACCACGATATGGGAAGGGCTGGGAGTCAAACCGCAACTTTCTGGTCCCCAGTTGGCTACCCTAGCTCTACCCCATCTCGACCCCTGAAAAGGATAAGAAGGCTGCACTATCACAGCAGCAGCTACATGCACTCCGCCCATCTTTCGGACGATGGTACAGACATATTCTTGTTGAATCTTGGTACAACGATAATGAAGCTTGTTCTGATTCTGAGAAAAAAACTGAAGTTCAGAAATGAGCATCCACAAACAGCAGCTGTGATGTTTATGAAACGTACACATCAAGACTTGCAAGAAAGTTGACGCAACACCTTTTAACTAAAGAGTCTCTGCACTTTGATCCTCTAGTGAATCAAAATACAAGAAGGAGGATCAGTCATTTTCTGGAAGAAACATTGAATGTGATGTGACGACATAGCTCTGATTTGACTCTCGACTGTGAAAACCAAACCAGTTCTTAACTAGAACAGTGTAAGAACCAGCTCTAGTACCAGTCCTAATCTAGAACCTTAACCTCTTTAGAGGAAAACCCCTAGTCATAGAACCCCAAACAACCACATTAGAGCACTTCACTCTCAAACTGCAGATTTACTTGTGGTTCCTAGTTTCCAAAAGCAGAACGGGAGGAAGATCTTTCAGTTCTCAGGCTCCTCTCTTGTGGAACCAACTTCCAGTTTCTGTCCATGAGGCTGACACATTGTCCAGTTTTGAGTTTAGGCTTGAGTTTTTTCTTTTTGATAAATCCTATAGTTGGGGTCGGCTTGGGTTTCCAGAATTATCCCTTAGTTATGCTGCTGTAGGCTGACAAATTGACCTTATTTTCTCTCTCTGTTGCTGTCTTTACTTGCTCTACTTTAGCTGTTTGTATTTGTAATCATTTATATCTTAAATGTTATTTTGCCTTTCCTCCTATAGAAAGTACATCTGGACCTGTTATTGTGTTTGTCTGTTTCTCCTTCCTGTCCTCTCAAACCCAGCTGGTCGAAGCAGATGGCCGCTTGTCCTGAGCCTGGTTCTGTTGGAGGTTTATTCCTGTTAAAAGGGAGTTTTTTCTTTCCACTGTCTCCTTTGCGATAGTTCAGGATGGGAGACTGACAAAGTGAAGATTCAACACAATCTGCTGCTTCCTTAGATAGAGAACTTTTACAAATTGTCTGTTTTATGTACCAGTATGTGAATGTTTTTATACAGCACCCTGAGACTTCGGTTGGGACTTGAGCTAAAGAAATTAACTGTATTGAATGGAACCACTTAAAGGATTGTTTACAATCACTAATTAATCCTATCGACATGTTTTACAAACTGTGAGAATAAGCTGCAGTTACCCAGAGAAAAATCCATTCAGTCACAAGAATTACCTGCAAACTCCACACAGAAAGGCCTGCTGGGGGTCAAACCTGTGAGACAACAGCGTTAGCCAGCTTACCTTAGATGACCTTTAGGTTTTTGTGTTCTTCACATTTTAAATATTTAGTTTACAATTAGCTGTTCTTTTGAGTAAAATATCCATCTAAGTTTTTTTTCTCCCCTGTATCTTTATGTGTGTGAATGATGTAAAAAAGCACAATAAAATAGTTTGATTTTGGAGTTACAAGAAAAAGTTGAGTTTGGTAACCATCAGCCACTTGTCTATCATATTTAATGAGTTTGTTGAACTATGTTTTAATAGAGGAGATACTAATCTATTAAAGCCCCTAAACTTTATTAGTCAAGGTCTTTTCAGAGTGTTATAAATCTTTTTCACCCTACTCCACTGAGCATTTTAAAACTCAGTTATATGCAGTGAGACCGCAAATGTCTAGGTATTTGTATTCAAGCAAAAAAACTACGATTGGTCAATAAATATAAAAATCGTCTACATTTGGTGGACGCACATTGTGAGCAGCTTGTAGACATTTTTTTTATTAATGAAAAGTGCGTTATAAATTAAATTAATTAATTATTATTATTATTACAGTAACCTTAGTTCATTAAGTTCAAGTTCTCACTGGCTCTTTGGGGTCTGTATTTATCTTTGCTCTCTAATTGGTTGTTTTGGATGTTCATTGCTCTCTGATTGGCTGTTTTGAGTCAAAACTGTTCTCTGACTGGCTGGTCACTAAACCTTCAACTCCCACTGACCTTAATCCAATGCAGGCGTCACCACTGTGTGTACACAAAGCAAAGCAATAAGCACACTGCTGATGCTTGCCTCATCACTGAACTCGATTGTTGCCACATATGTGCACATTACTGTTCCCCAAAGGTCAAAGGTCAGGAGATAAATCCCCTGGGAGAAAGAAAAGAATGAGAAATGAATGTTGCTTAGGGATCGGTGCTGTCTGCCTGATGAGGGACGTGTTTCTGAGGTGAAGAATATGAGAACAAAGATCAGAGTAGAACTAAAGAAACAGTCATTATGGCTCGGAGCAGTAAGAAAAATATTCAGCTCGGTTCCATCTGATCCAGGTCCAGGGCTGCAGAAGCTGGCTAAGCTGGACAGGGCGGTGCTTCTGTCTGCAGTACTTTACAGGTCAGATGTGCGATTGTGTGTTTTTTAATTTTATTTTGGGGGGAGGGTTAATGTTGAAAGGGTCCAGCCCCTTACCCTGTCTGTTGTCCCCACCCCCCTTTTTAATTTGCTTTGCACACACACATAAACACACAAGCAACACACA
>JBBPBX010016320.1:38105-48300 GCA_038048925.1 Garcialebias charrua
TTTGGGTGGCAATGTCCCGAAAAGCCAGTGGTGCCCCCCAGAGTCGTGTGTAGCGCACCCCATTAGAAGTCTCTGTGGTGCCCGAGGAAAGATGGCACACCTCTGCTTCAAATGCCACACGCCCCCCTGCAATGCCTTGGGTGCAGGAGAGCAGAAAGGGGCCAGAATGGTGGACCTGGCACCCACATCCGAGCGCCGCCTCCCGCAAAGCCAGTACAACCTCCACAGGGTCTCGCTGCCCACATCCACTCAGATTCCAGCCACATCCGATGGCCCGGGGCTCGGACGCTTTTTGATACCCAGATAGATGGCAACTGGAAAAAACAATGTTCAGGGGTTGAGCCACAACTGGTTCTACTGGTCTTTGAAAGCATGTGAAACTCAGGTAATTACCTTGTGACCGCAAATCTCCTGATTCCCTCAGATTCATTTGTGACCCTGCAGGGCAAACAGAAAAAGGTACGTTCTCTGGAGTACAATAAGCCGTACAAACAACTTACTCCCAGACAAGATGTCATTCAGAAACTGATGCAATTCAGAAACAAAAAATGTTTCAGAAACAAACAAGCAAATGATGAGAAGAACATTGTGCAAAAATCTCAATCCATCCGGCATGCAGATAATAACACCCTTCACAGTATTTATTTACAACATTTTCAGTCATTTTGTTTCACAAAGCCAGGGCTAGACTGGTAACAGGTCATGGGTGCTGACATTACTTTTTTATTTTTTTACTGACCGGCTAGTAAATCATGAGCAGTGGACCATTTGATATTGGGCAACCTTGTCACATTGCTTAGTCTGTCCTTGGCCCACACTGTCCTCCCCTACCTTTAGCTTGCACTTGAGTTTCTCACGGTTCTGGAACCAGTACAGGTAGAAAAGGAAGGACACAATATGAAGAGTTGAAAAAGAAAACAAGGCACAGAAAAAAAATGTGGAGACAAAAGAAATGTGTAGACAGATGCGGTCAAATGTCTTGGACATGTTTGTTGTATCTTCTACAGCAGTGGTTCCCAGTCCTGCTCCTTGAGGAACACCATCCTGCATGTTCTATGAGTGCACACCTATTTCCCCAGCTCCCCGGGCGCTTTCTATGGCTGCCCACTGCACCACCTGGTGGTGGTTGGGTTAAATGCAGAGACGAATTTCGTCTTGTATGGGAAACATACACAGATGACAAAAATGTGACATTTATTTATTTATTTATTTATTTGTTTCCCTGCTTTGACACACCTGATTGGAATGAGTGTGATTAACAGGCTTCTGCAGAACTTGAAGTATGGTAATTAAATCACTGAGTTAGGTGTGCTTTAAGTTACATAAGACTCTAAACTGATTGCTGCAATATTAACATGCTTAAATATGTGCACACACACTCCCCAATGAAAGCACTGAAGCAGTGAGGCTAATTTACTTACTTTTGCTGCACACCTGACAACGTCTGGGTTTGATATCAAAAGATGAGTACATGACGAGAGAGCAACATTTTAGTTTTTGTCTCCCGGTGCTTATAACTGGATCAACGTACAACTAGGTGATCAAAAGTACTGGAACATGTGACAGACAGGTGTAAACTGTTGCCCAGGTGCCTCCTCTTACGCTGATGATGCAAACATTAACCGTGTTTCCATCTATTTTCAATACGAATTTTGAGTGAATTCTTGAAAATTCGCAAAAATGTAAATAAAAATTAATGCGAATCAGAAGTGTTTCCATCAACTGGCTTGAAGCGCATCCACCGGGCCACGCAAAGCGGCATTATGTCAGACGTCAGCATCATTACGTCAGACGTCAGCGTTACGCATGTCTACAGTAAACAGGAAGTAGCGGTTGAAAACAGAACTGAACCACACATCTCGTCAAAATGGAGAGAATATTTCAGGAATGTGTTGCTATCGGGCAAGTTGTATTTATTCTGTCATGCAAACTAGTTTTAGCGATGTTACATGTTGTCCAGAGACGAAGTCACGTGACGTAAATGTTCGCTACGGCAGAACTGAGTCGGTAAATCTGTTGCCATCTCTCGTTTTGCGCATCGGCTCTGATTCGAAGAACCCAAAAACCACCTCAAACGATGCGTATCAACTTTTTGGCGAATTTGAGGAAGTAAATTCGCATCTTGCAGTTTCCATTCAGCTTTTCTGATGCAATACTTCAAAATGCGCATCTAGAAAGATGGAAACACGGCTATTAAATAGCGCTAAATGTCTCCTTAGTTTCAGATTTGAGTTTTGTCTGTGCAGTCTGCATTTAATAGTCTATTGAAGTGGAACCATCATGAAAACTTGAGCTGTTTGTAGGTGGAAAAACAATGAAAATCAAGCAGAGGCACTGAACAGTCATTGGCAATAACCAATCCAACCATTTGTAATAACCCGAAGAAGACAGCAACATCTGGTGTACACATTTAAAGACATCAACAGAAAGAGCAAGGGAAACATCACGCAAACATTGTGAGAGCTTTGAAGAAAAATCTTTTAACAACTTTTGGGGACATCAGCAACAATCTCCAGAGGGCAGGAGTGAAGACATCACCATCTACTGTTCACAGGAGACTTCATTAACATAAGCACAGAGGCTTCACCCTTCACTGGAAGATAAAACCATAATCCTACATACAGTATTAAGTTATTTAAACCTATTTTAATTAACCTGTTCCAGTACTTGTGCTCAACTAAACATTTGGTGTTTTTATGCAAATAAATGTTATGTTTTAGGCAGTGTACAGTAAATACCTTGAAATAAAAGCTAAAATGTTGCTCTCTTGTCTCTTTTGATGTCATATGCAAAAGCTTTCTGTCTACTGCAAAAAAGCTACAGAATTGGTCTCATTGTCCCAATCCTTTCAGAGAGGTGTGTAAGTACCCCTGATGCATCCTCAACAGTTCTGAAATGCATTAGAAGCTAGTTCATTATCATTCACCCCAATAATACACAGGAGCTTAAATTAAGTACATCACAAACAGATCCAACAATACTCTGTTACAAACACAATAAAAAACAAAATCACAAATATTGTGAAATCCTTGTGTGATATTTAGCATCAGTATTTCCTGATGCATGCTCAAGAATCCAGGTAGAACAATCTAACCAAGTTAAATCAGGTCCTCTGGATGGATAAAATACAAACAAAATAAAAACAACTTGTTGAAACGTTTCATCTTTTGTCCAAAATACTTCAGTCTGAGGCGCTGCAACAAACTCAGTCTTATAAATGTCACTTTCTCACAGTGGATAAGTTTGCTGATGACATCCAGAACCAGCTGTTCACATGATTAAGGAGGACTATCAGCCTAACGATGGATCATTAGCACCCTGATGGTTGCTTGCTATTCACAGGGGGCTGTTTTTCACTTGTGGAAATCTAAAATGTTTACCCAACCTGGGTCATGATGAAACACTCAACCTGTAGCAGGTCACTAAAGTGGCAAAAATTGTGTCAAAGAAAAGTACTGTAGTGCAAAACATTTTGGTCACAAATCAAATGCTAGGATTTTACAACGTTTCACTGACGTTTTTCTTTTTCTGTTCGTGTTGAAGCGGCTGCTTCAACAACCCGCCCGGACAGAAAAAGCTGTGACACAAAACGTGCGTGGTGACGTCATTGTTACGCAGCGAAACACTCAACCTGTAGCAGGTCACTAAAGTGGCAAAAATTGTGTCAAAGAAAGGTCGTGCAAAACATTTTGGTCACAAATCAAATGATAGGATTTTACAACGTTTCACTGACGTTTTTCTTTTTCTGTTCGTGTTGAAACGGCTGCTTCAACAACCCGCCCGGACAGAAAAAGCTGTGACACAAAACGTGCGTGGTGACGTCGTTGTTACGCAGCGCTCACTCCAACAGCAGGCGTTAGCGATAGCAGGCTAAAAGCTAAGCTAGTCTCCAAAGCGCGTTGTTTTCGCTTCAAAACGAGTCAAACGAGTGCTCATGACCGTCAGAATGTGACTGAACAAAGTTTCACAAGCGAAGAGAAAGCTGACGACATCACGATGTGGACGTAGTTCGGTTTTGTTAAACTGCAGGCTTCTTCTGCAGCGAGTCCTACTCGGTTTCTTTATTTTGCAAAACGTGACGGAGTCGTTCTAACTAGCGGTGGGAACATCTAACTGACAGATGTATGTTTTATTGACTTTTAGAAAATGTCAATACAAACCTGTTTTTGGTATTCAACGTCTCCTGCTTTGATTTTTGTCTGATTTCCACAAGTGAAAAATAACTTCTGGCTATTTAGGATTTATTCAACATGAACAAAACCTTAATAAAGAATGAATAGTCTTCACTTTAGAAGGGTTCACAAATACACTTAAGTAACTACTAGCAACTGCCTTAATTAATGATGCATTGCAGGATTAATAGATAGTGAATTCATTTTGTCTGATTTCCCCAAGTGAAAAATAACTTGTGGCTATTTAGGATTTATTAAACATTAACAAAACCTCAATAAAGCATGAATAGTCTTCACTTTAGAAGGGTTCACAAATACACTTAAGTAACTACTAGCAACTGCCTTAATTAATGATGCATTGCAGGATTAATAGATAGTGAATTCAAACATTATTTAACAATTAGTACGCATTTAAATAAGTGTGTTAATTAATAGTGTATTAAGTGTGAATCATCCTTAATTAATGATGTTTTCAATGTTAATTAAATGTTTATTAATGCTTAAATAAGGCTAAATAAGGTGTAGTTATTATAAAGTGTTACCGCATTATCTTTTATTTCACAATGCATTTACTTCTGTATTCACGTTTCCCACTAATTATTATAAATATTCAATACACAAGCAGCTATTATACCTTGTCCAATATTAACTGTACCTTATTGAACTGTTCTCTCTTTCTGTTTCTCATGTTTTTGAAGGTTGATCTGAGGAAATCTTTACTGTTTATTGATTTGATTTGTAGATGTCCTATTTGATCATCAGTCCAAGGTATCAGTCAAAAGTGAGGATGTGCACTGGTTACTGTGCTTTGTCCATGACTCTATGGCTTGACTTAATTGTCCTTTTGGGAGAACTAAAGGACCCACACATATTTATCAAGATAATCTACAATGATCATGATCACTGTGGGCTGTTTGAGACAAGTTTTGTCCATGTCCCTGCACAAACTCATGAAAAAAATGTTTTAATGCTTATAAACATGAGTAGAATAGTTTCCACAGTGCACTGTTAAGCAAATACATGAAAGAATGAATAAAATCACCATGATTGCTGCCATGCATGAAATCAAGCGTGCAGGACCCAGACAGACTGAAGCTCATGCACAGAGCATGCACGTCCAGCATTTAGACAAACGTTCTAATGAACAGGCAGACCAGAGAAAAGCAAGACATATGGAAACTTACTAACTGTTTTTGATCCTTGTGGAAGAGTACAGCCTGAGACTGATTTGTTTGAGCCCTGGCGCTTGGATGGGTCAAGGTTGACCCTGATTCCATAACAAGGGGAAGCAGAAGATAAAGATGGAGAAAAAGAGGGTTAGGAGCAGGGAGCTGGGGAAGGAGGTGCGTAAAGAGAACACATTTCAGTCACAGAGGAGCAAGTTGTGAAAAAAGACTGCAGCAGGAGAGCTGATTGGCAAGAGTAAAGCTGAGGTTTGATTAGATTAGACATGTAATTATGATGACCAGGCAGGAAAGGAGAGCTGTAGATAATCCACGGTCACAGAAAAACGAACTTGGCAATAGGCCTGGCTGGGAAAAAAAAAAAAGTTTGACAAACATGGACTGGGCTCAAGCTGAAAGAGAGATTTTTCTTCAAATAATCTATATATTTTATATCATACAGTTGAATTAGATGTTGTTTCAATTCCATTTATTTACAGAGAGCCAGTTTACGACAAGTTATCTCAGAGCACTACACCAAAATATTGTCCAAACTGTTGTTTAAAACTTATTCAGATTCAAATCCAGTCCAATAAAACAATACATTCACATTCAGTACATAATAAAATGCTAACTTGTAAAGTTGTCAAAAAAAAAAAAAACCAATGCAATGACCACTTCAGTGCAATTACCCAATCACAGAAGTGACACTGGAAGGAAAACCTTCCAGAACCAGAACTAGGTTCAGGATGAGAGCCTTCTGCCTCGATCGGCTGGAGGTTTGACTCCCTTACCAAGGACTGGCAGACCTTATAAAAAACATTTCTATGAAGAAACGTTAAGCATTCTCTGGACGTTCATAGTTTCTTCATTAAGATGACCAACATCGGCATACCCTTAACCCCTTTGATTGTTTGCAACGAAACACGAAACATATTTAATGTTGCAACCAGTGTTGGGTGTAACGCGTTACAGTAATTACATTACATTTTTTAGTAATGTAGTAGTGTAATGCACTACTTTGAAAATGCCTGTAATATATTACAGTTACTAACAAAACCTTACATTCGTTACTTGCGTTACAATCAGGACCTTTCGGAGAATAGTTTTTTTATTTTACCTTTCGGAGAATAGTTGTGGGACGAGGACGACGGAGCAGACGCATGACTGTCACGGGGGAAAACAAAGACGTACGCGATGACGTCGGAACGTCATACGTCAACGTACATAGACATATAAAGGTACATAGACATACATTGGAGGGAATGAACAACAACATGGCAGAGGTGGAGGAGAACACGGCAATGTCATTTTATGGATGGAAGTATTCATATTATTTTTCTTTTGTCACGAGATAGGACAAGGATTACAGTAGTGTGCAAGCTATGTCTGGGCCACAACAAGACACTGTCTACTGCTGCGAACTCGACGTCAAATCTTTACAAGCATTTACAAAGACAACACGCTAATGCTAAGCTAGTTGCCAGTGGTGGGCAAATGAATGCTAGAGTGCGCTAAAGCGCTAATCCGCTTACAGTGGACCTAAACTTTTTGTCAGCGTTTTTGTGAATTGACTAACTTTTATAATTCATAAGCGGATTTGTGCTATTTTTATTTAAAATGCAGTACCGCTAATAACTAATTATCTATCAGTAAAAACCAATAAACTTATTTAGAGGCTCTTATTCTGGCTCTGTTGCTGCTAGTTTTACCTTTTTCCCCACCGTAAAGAAGAGCAGAGAGGAGGAGGGTTTGAGGGGGGAGGGAGCAGAGCGGAGAACAGACTCGGATCTACCATGTAGCAAATGATGCCGTTGCCTGGGGATCCCAATCAGCAGTGGCCCCGGCCCCGCCGCGCCCCTGCCAGTCACCTACATCCCTAACATTGCTCATGCTTGTTAATGTACATTTAACATAAAAATAATTATAGTTACGATGAAAACGATCATTAAATACGCAATAAAAAAACCGGTCGATTTCTTTATCCCCCTACTAAAAATGGACTATTCCATCTTGACATCTTCCGGGTCAGAGGTGAACTCAGGGGCTAATTCTGTGGCTAGCTGTTTGTGCTGCTGGGTACTTGGATAAATCCGCAGAGAACCCCGCTGTTTCAAGCCAAATTAACGTGGCCGGAGGATTTTATTGAGTGTTTTGTGTCGACCATTCGACGGTGAGTCGTTATTTTTATGTATTTTAGTTACTTTTCATTAAATCTGTTGACTACCTATAGACGCTAACTCTGTGTCCAGCTGGTTGGTTGTGCTGGGTTACTAATGGATAAATCCGCAGAGAACCCCGCTGTTTCAAGCCAAATTAACGTGGCCGGAGGATTTTATTGTGTGTTTTGTGTCGACCATTCGACGGTGAGTCGTTAGTTTTATGTATTTGGGTTACTTTTATGTATAAATGCGGTGGCGACACACCCGTGTATTTGAGATTTAAAAGTGGTTTTAGGGATTAAAAGATCATTCTATTTTTTGTTAATTTCGTGGCCGAATAGAATATATGTACGTAAAGTATTAAATAAATCCTTTGATTTTTGTAATTTCATCCTTTTAGGATCATTTTTGTTACTTTTCAGTTGGCAGTGTAGTGCAAATATTGCATAAAGCTGCCGGCTGTATATAAATATATATATATATATATATATATATATATATATATATATATATATATATATATATATATATATATATATATATATATATATACAGGAAACCCTCGAGTTACGACACCTGCGACCTACGGCAACGCGGACTTACGACAGGCCTCTTTGAAAGAATGCCGTCGACATACGACCGAAAAAACGGACTTACGTCAGAAATACATTATAAGTATGTAATCGAGATACGGCAAAAAAAGTGCGTCATTACGGCAAGCGGCAAGGTGGGGGAGGGCTACAGTGCCTTGAGTGTTCATGGTTGATTCATGGTTGAGCACTGGCTAAGCAGTTCCATCTGATCCAGGTTTGAACTTGAGAAAAACATCAGTGTCTACCTACACTTCAGTCAAAGTAAGGACATTTTGTTTCCTTGTTTCCTTTTTCTGCTGCTTCTAGCTTTTTTAGAGTTCATGGACTTTTTCATGCACATGGACTGCACACAAACACCACATGGACTGCACTGGTTTCAAAAACATGATGGTTGCAACATGTTTCTGATGATTTGGCTGATTTGGTGCATGATTGGTGCATGGGAGTTCCTTATCATTTGCTGCATTTTGATGTTAACAGCTGCTGCTCAAAGAGAAGTGTTCATGTTTCATGGTTGAACTCATTTGCAGATTATGGCTGAGAACTGTTCAGGAAGAGATTTGTATTTTGTATGCTTTGTCTGTGCTGAAAAAAACATTACTGTACAGTACTTTACCTGTACAGTACATGCTGTACTGGTTTTGTGTGTTTATGGATGAATGTGTGGTATAATGTGTTATCTAAGTGTTTGTAAATAAAGTTCTGTGCATGTTTATGGCACAGGATGTCCGCTTGTTCATTCTCATGCCGTTAAATGTGTGTGCGGCGCTCCGTTAACGGTATAGCCTCGACCTACGTCAGAAATGCGGACCTACGACAGGCACGTGTTTTTGGTCCGCGAGATACGACAGAATCGACCTAAGTCACACCCGTAGGTCCGGATCCCTGACGTAATTCGAGGGTTCCCTGTATATATATATATACTCTAGGTGGCGCTCTTGAGCCCTTTCTGTTGCAATTTTGGCCACGCCCCCAAAATGTGTGTATATATAATATATAAATATATAAATAGCGGATTAGATTAGCTTCCCCTAATTTTCATAAGACATTTGTGCTTTTGAAATTGTGGACCTAAAAAAATTAATAAGCGTTTTAGAAATTGTGGAACTAATTTTTTAATTAGCGTTGCCCACCACTGCTAGTTGCTAAAGAGCCGCAGAGGGATGGTGCAAGTTTGATGCCGCCACCGTTTAAGCAGGCTCGGCTTGAATTTCACCACCAGGCAACCACTACAAAGGCTGAGGTAAACAAACTTGTAAACAAACATTTCAGATGTTTTATTTTTTATTTTGTTTTATTTTTTTAAAACAGAAGTTTTACATTTTGATATTGTCATACCTTTTGAATGGCACGTTTACATATGCATTGTGCTTGTTATGTAGCACTGCTGTTTTACTTTTTCATCAAAAATGAGTGTCAAAAAGATCTCTAATATCATTATTGAAAGATAAAAATTAATACAGGTTAAATCTCAGGTATTAGAGTAATCCGAAAGTAATGTAACTAAGTTACTTTCAGAACTGAGTAACTAAGTAGTGTAATATGTTACTTTTAAAAAAAAGTAACTACGGTAGTAATGTGTAACTAATTACTTATTTTGGGTAACTACCCCAACACTGGTTGCAACTATAAAACTATAATTTTGGGGAAAATAATCTGCATTTATAAGAAAGTTCATGCTCAGTAATCCAGGTATCAAATCCGATAATTCTCAATCAGGTCATCTGGACAGTTTCTTTTTAGTAGAAACGTTTCACCCTCAAGCCCTCTGGAGTGAGGGTGAAACGTTTCTACTAAAAAGAAACTGTCCACATGTCTTCGGTGACTGGATACAATGTCACGCTGATTAGGTAACAGGGATCCGATATGGACCGTTCAACGTAAAACTTTACACTTCCTGTTGTCAGGGGGCGTGGCTTAAGTGATGTCATGATTTGACCATACAGTTTTGCAGGGGACCGGATGTGGGTCAATCACTGAAGGTTTGATGTATTAGACAGTTTTCGTGTAAGAGCTGTAAGCGTTTCGTTTTTCATGGCGAGATGTCCAACTTTGAGGTCTGGCCCCGCCCCTTCAGCATGCATGAAAACGCACAGTTTTGATAA
>JBBPBX010016321.1:0-15312 GCA_038048925.1 Garcialebias charrua
CCTTACGCAGATTGCTCCAGATTCTCTGAATCTTTTGATGATGTTATGCACTGTTGATGATGATAACTTAAAAGTCTTTGCTATTTTACGTTGGGTAACACCATTCTGGTATTGCTGCACTATCTTTCTAACAATGGTGGAATTGGTGATCCTCTTACCATCTTGGCTTCTGAGAGACACTGACACTCTGAGAAGCTCTTTTTATACCCAATCATGTTGTCAATTGACCTAATTAGTGTTAATTGGTCTTCCAGCTGTTCGTTATATGCTCAATTTCCTTTTTCCAGCCACTTATTGCTACTTGTCCCAACTTTTTTGGGATTTGTTGACACTGTGAAATTTTGAATCAACATATTTTTCCTTTAAAATGTTACATTTACTCAGATTAAACTTTTGATCAGTCATCTATGTTCTATTACGAATAAAATATTGACATTTGCCATCTCCACATCATTGCATTCAATTTTATTCACAATTTGTTTAGTGTGCCAACTTTTTTGGAATCCGGTTTGTATATGATTATCCTTTTAAGAACAGAAATTAATGCTGATAAACTAACATTTGTGCTAATACAACTTCTCAGGTTATAGACTTTATGTCACCTGTGATAGGATGCTCTTTAAATCACACTCCGTAATATTATCTCCACTTTCGGAGGAAAGACTAAACGTTTCTACAATTTTGTTTTGTTTTGTTTTGAACCCATCCAGAGGACCTAACTTTTTTTTTATTTTATTTTTTTTAGATTTTTCTACCTGGATTACTGAGCATGCATCAGGATGTTCATAACACTTCTGCAGAAACACACTTTAAAGTATTCATTTTAAATGGGATATGAACAATCAGTAAGGAGATATTCCAACAAGTCTTTAAATCATCACACAACTTTTGTAGTCTTGGCAACCAGCTGGCACTTTAAACAAAAACAAGTTTAAATCATTTGAACCCTTTAAGGAAACAATGTTTCATATAATTTTAGGTGTGAAAACTCGTGTCATTTCCAAATAGCAGCAGTTTAAACCGCACAAACGCATGTGTGGTAGATGCTACACACGTAAAACAACTCACTAACTGAACTCCTGCAGCAGCAGTCCTGTTTGGCTGAGCGCGTGGCTTTGTTAGCAACAAACAGCAGCCGTGTACATATATTTTAAGGCGCAGCTTGAGCTAGCCACTTACCAGAGGTAACACTGGTGTCGGCCTCGCTTCAGGGGCAGCTGGTTTAGAAAAATAATCAAAAAGAGTAGATTGCTTCCTCTTCATTTTCAGTTTTAACTCTGACTCAAACACTGCCAATGCCAATCTAACTGCTGCGTGAGTTGCTCCTTCTTTGATTTTTATTTGCGGTTGGCAACCAACGGTGCATTTACCGTTGCTACACTTCCGTCAATACGGTTGTTCGCGCGACATATAAAAAAAACCGTTCGCGCGACATCTCCAGCCAATCATACAGGAGCACTGAATAACGAACCAATCACAAAGCAGAGAGCTGCGGAGTGCGCCTAAACTCAGCCAATGGCTGCGAGTCTTACTGAACAGAGTGAAAAGGGCGGGGCCAGGGAGCGCATGGCACAGAGGCAGCAGAGAAGCAGTGAAGAGTTTATGGAAACTTCCCATACAACTAAATGCCAAATAAACACACTTTAAACTTTTAAATGCAGTTTGTCCCTCCAAAGAGCCACTATATCGTTTTAATATTGATGACAATAAATGCTCATTTTGTGAAAATTATACATGCAGACATGTTCCTATTTTTAGTTTTCTACATTTGCCTTATAATCTAGCTGTTTTTGCTACTTTTTTTGACATCATATTTTAACTTGTTAAAAAAAAATCTGTATGCCTCTTTTATGACTGTCTATTGTTGTCACTGTTGTCAGGGAGTGGTGGCGCAGAGGTTAAGAAGGTGCGCTTGTGATCGGAAGGTCACCGGTTCAAGCCCCGGTACCGACAACATCAAAGATGTGGGTGGGGTACGTGAAATGGTCACACTTGTCTCCACCCTCATCTGCCCCACTCTGGGCCCTTGAGCAAGGCCCTTAACCCACACCATCTGCTCCCCCGGGAACCCTAGATATCAGCTCTCTGCTCCACACAGAGGGCTGTGGTTGCTCGGTGGTCTGTGGTTGCGTCAGGAAGGGCATCCGGCGTAAAAACTGCCAAATCTTCGTGCGACCAGTTCGCTGTGGCGACCCCTAACGCAGGGAAAAAAGCCGAAAGAAGAAAAAAAAAAAAAAAAAATATTGTTGTCACTGTTGTCATCATTCTTTGTTGAAAACAGGTCTCTCTTGTAAATGAGTCCTCGAGGCTCAATGGGATTAAAGCTGCACTATGTAACTTTGTAGTGCAGTCTGTAACTTTTCTAACAATATATTTTTAACATATTTCTTCACTCTGTCACTATCTACTGACAGACTGATGTTAGACAAAGTAATCTCTGAAAAAAACTATAGTCCCCTTGCTTCTCTATCAGCATTTATAAAAACACTAAAAACACAGAGTGACCCGCCGTTAACCAGCCAATAAAAACAGAGCTTGAATTTGAATCAGCCAATAAAAACAGAGCTTGAATTTGAATTTCAGCAGGGCCAGGGGGAGCAGAGCCATATATGGCTCTGAGGGGGAGGGATCAGAATGCTTTGCCTGTTAAGTTCTGCGCTCTACAGAAAGTTACACATAGCGCCTTTAACCCGCCTAAATAAAGGTTGAATGAATGAAAAGAAACAATAGGCTAGACCAGTGGTAGACCCCAGTATAGCTCTGCGTTGGGCTGAACACCACGCCGTGCGAACGCCGCGGCACAAGCCTTATGCTGGGTACCCACCAAACGCGTTTCGGGCAGCGGAAGCGGCCGCTTTACATTGAAAGTCTATGTAGAGACGCGGCGAATCGTGAAGCGGTGCGGCAGTTCTTTTCCGCGCACGCGACGCGTCCGAAGCAGCCGACGCGTCGAGCAGCCAAAGTTCAAATAATTGAACGCTCGACGCGTCACAGCAACCAATCGGGAGAGACTCTGCTATGTGATGACGAAGACGGGACTTTTTCTGGACTTTTTAAACTTACCCCATCGAGCCTCCATGAAGAAACCAACTTGGCATTTTTACAGTTGCCGCTGTCCGCTCGAGCGTACGATCACCCCAAACATAAAAAAATGTTTTAATCTCAACAAAGACTTTCGGAGCTGCAGTTCGGCTCGTAGAAAACCCACTCAAGTAGTAACGAGGCTCACGAACATCTGATTTCATCTGCTCAAAACAAACCTGACCTGAAAAGGAGCCAGACCTCCTCCCACTGCGCGTCATCAGACGCGTCTTCAATGTGAACAGATTCTGGTGACAAGCGGCCAAGAGGGTGCGTCAGGAGCGTTTCGACGCATTTGGTGGGTACCCGGCATTTGAACGCAGGCGTGAACGCGCCAAGCTCAAATTTTACGACCGCTTACGCACGCGCGTTGTTTCACAATAAACTGCCCGACGCCGGACTGTTTTGTATGAGACACAAATGTATTAAATTCCCCCTCTTCATCTCTGATCTGGACTTTTCGTTTGTTTTTTTTTGCCAAAAGTCAAGTGATCGCATCGCTTCCTCCTCCGATGAGAAGGAAATTAATGAATTTGTCACGAGCGAACATAAAGTCATGTCCAACGTGGCTGGGCGAGGTTGTAAATATTTCCTGGTGTTCTGATGTGCTGGACCAGTGCTCCCTGTTTTTATTTTATTTTTTAGAACTTTTTATTAGCATATAAACAGAGAAAACCGCTGCGCAGCCGTTCCCCACCCGACCTGTCAATCAACTGAGTAGGCGTGTCAGCAAATGACCAATCAGCGACCTCAGTTTGTCCCATAGGTAAACGCTCCGCCCTGCTGCTGCTCAAATTATGTCAAGAATTTGGAGCAAAAACGCTGGAGCTTCACGCTTGAGCTATGCTGTGAACTGCCTGTGCGCAGCACGCGTGCGTCGAGCGGCGTGCTGCCCAACGCACAGCTATACTGGACCCTTAACGTGGGTTCGATCAAACCCCAGGGGTTTGATGAGTCGGTCTCAGGGGTTCGGCGGAGCCTCTGCCACGGAGGTAAAGAAAAAGCCCTGGAATATTTTATACCATTTGTCACAACATATCTTTGTGAGAAATCCTTTTCGAGGATGCTGGACATAAAAACGAAGAAAAGGAACAGACTTTGCTGTGAAGATGACATGAGAGTAGCACTTGCCAAGTTGAAGCCACGCATATCCCAACTGATCCCCCAGAAACAACAGCAGAAGTCACACTGATTTGCAGGTATGTAATTTGAGCAATGCTTTACTCTGGCCCCCCAAAATTATTTTGTGTATTCAAAACGAAAAAAAACAAAAACAATTTAATTTAAATTCTTCAAATAAATCATATTTGTTGTTGACCAACCATGGATGACAAAAGGGTTGAGAAATGCTTGTAAAAAAAAAGAATTATTTGTATTCATGTTTCTTGAAATTGCGAAGTCAGAACGCTGAAGAAAAATATAAAAAGTATAAAAAATAAATTAGTAGGGATTATAAGGAAACATAAGAAAGAATATTATAGTAAATTATTAGATAAAAGTAATGGTGATATGAAAGCAACATGGCGAGTAATGAATAGTGTTATGAAGAATCATAAAGCAAAAACTAGTATTTCAAAATATTTTGTAAAAGAAAAAGATGAAGTTTATGATGAAAATGAAATTGTCAATGGATTTAATCAATATTTTGTGAATGTTGGATCAAGCCTTGCAGCTAAAATACCAAAAGTAGATAATAATGTGAGCCATTCAATTACAGGCTGTGCAAACAGTATTTTTCTAAATGGAACTAACAAAGAGGAAATAATGAAGGTAGTAAAAAATCTTACAGACAAGAGATCAAAGGACTGGGTGGACATGGATATGATGTTTGTAAAGGATATAATGAACCATGTTATTGAGCCGTTTACATATATATGTAACTTATCATTTTCAACAGGAATATTTCCAGATAATATGAAAGTAGCTAAGGTAGTTCCTCTTTTTAAAAATGGTGATAAATGTGTGTTCAACAATTATAGACCTATATCCTTGTTACCACAGTTTTCTAAAATTCTTGAAAAACTATTTGTGAACAGACTAGATCAATTTATAGACAAACAAAATATTCTAAGCAACAGTCAATATGGGTTCAGAGCTAAAAACTCTACATCAATGGCTCTCATGGAATTAATGGAACAAATAACTACTGCTGTCGATCAAAAACAATATTGTGTCAGTATTTTTGTTGATTTAAAAAAAGCATTCGATACTATTGATCACACCATTCTCCTTGAAAAACTGAACAAATATGGTATTAGAGGACCAGCATTACAGTGGGTATCTAGCTACTTAAAAGATAGGAAACAATTTGTACAAATAAATGATGTAAGATCTGACCTCTGTAATATCACATGTGGAGTTCCCCAGGGCTCTGTGCTTGGACCAAAGCTATTTATTTTATATGTGAATGACTTGGTAAATGTGTCAGGACTCCTTAAATGTATACTTTTTGCTGATGATACCACATTTTTCTGTTTAGGTGAAGATATAGAACAAATGTTGGAATTGATAAAGACAGAATTTACCAAAATACAAACTTGGTTTAAAATCAATAAATTATCATTAAATCTAGAAAAAACTAATTACATGATATTCAGTAATAAAAAGAAAACTGTTGATGTTCCACTCAAAATTGAGGGTGTTGAGATTTGTAGAGTGAGTGAGGTGAAGTTTTTGGGTGTTATTATTGATGACAAACTGACATGGAAACAACACATAAATTCTGTAAGAATAAAAATAGCTAAATCGATTGCAGTACTATACAAGGTCAGAGACCTATTGAATGATAAAGCTCTGTATTTGTTGTATAACACAATCATTGTTCCACACTTAATCTATTGTATTGATGTTTGGGGGAAAGCGTGTAAAACAATCACAAAGCCTATTTTTGTATTACAGAAAAGAGCTGTAAGAATTATCACTAGAAAACATTACTGTCATCCATCCAGTACATTATTTTATCAACTGAAATTATTGAAGTTCCATGATTTGGTTGATTATAATATTTTATCAATTATGTATAGGGCTCAGAATAACGAATTACCTTTAAATGTCCAAATGAATTTTGTTAAAAGACAAAGTTGTTATAATCTTAAGGGGACAGAGATGTTTGTAAAACCACAATTCAGAACTAGTTTGAAGGGACGTTCTACCTCAATCCAGGGAATTAGATTATGGAATGGCTTGGAGAATGTAGTTAAAAATGCCAAGTCACTGTTTACATTTAAGAAAATGATCAAAAGGAATTTGTTGAAAAAATATATATGAATTAGCGTAATGTGTATTGTATCAATTATTAGTTATGTATTAGTATTAGTATTAGAAAATTAGAAAGAGTTAGTCATTTTGTACTGCTGGTGAAAGATTATTATTGTTTAATCTGATTGTTTGAAAAAAGGGGCAGATATAATAAGATTTACTCTTCTTTCTGCTACCTTTCATTTTTTTACATTGTGTACGTATCATTAATGGGATTGCCTTGTATTGTGTTTCTTTTGTAAAAAAATGAACAAATTTAATAAACAAACAAACATAAACATATTTTATTTTAAATTAGAAAAATTGTACAAAAATATTTCTTGGGGATGAAACTCTTATGGGGACAGAATAAAGTAATACTGAAATTTGTTGTGAGTTCATGCACTGTGTTGGTTTTGTGCTTTGAGCAAGGTGATGTTGATGCACGGCTCATTTTGTGCACCAGTAAATTGATTGGAATTTGGAGAAAAAAAAAATCACATTTTATTTATTACCAAAGAAGGGTTCAGTGAGTTGGCATATGAAACTGGTGGGTTCGGTACCCCAAAAAATGTTAAGAACCACTGGGCTAGACCATATCTTCCATGAATGCAACAAAACCAAAATATTTTGGAATCACTTAGAAAGATGGATCACACCAAAAATTACACTTTCTGAATCTATTTCCAAAGATATGGTAACATTTGGAGTACAGTATTATTGAAAAAAAAAAAAAGGAACTCTGTTGTAATCTGATATTTTGTCTGGCAAAATTCTTTATTCATAAGCAGAGATTGCTAAAATCATCCCCAGTTTTCAACATTTTTTTCATCTGAATTCCAATTATATTTGAAAGTTCTGAAATATATTGAAACACAAGAAGACCTGTATGAAATGTTTATGGAATTGCACACTAATGCCTGTTAATCCTAACCCCAAAACATATAACCCCCCTTGTTGTAGTTTATTTTAGTTCTTTTTTTCTTTTTCTCCCTTTCCTTCTTTTTTTTGTATCGACAATATGAGAATCCTCCCAAAATAAATTATAGAACCATAACAACTTCTGTTCATTCTAATTTGTCAAATCTGGCCTATATCTCCCAAGGTGAAGGATAATCACTTTAAAACACTAAATAAAATCTATCCTGTAGCCATGTTTCTGCAAAGAAGATTTAAAATTGAGGTTGATTTGTGTGCCTTTTGTAAACCAGAAGATGAATTTCCTAAGCATTTTTTTAAATGTTAATACAGTTTTTGGACAGACATCTGAAACTGGGTTAATCTCAAACCTAACATTCCTTCTTTTGATGTTGATCCATTTTTATGTGGATAACTTAAGCTCAGCTTTCTCTGATACCATAAATATAGTTGTACTTATAGCAAAGTACCGTACCACATTCACTGTAGTAAGTGGAGGGATAATAAGTCCTCCTCCTTCCTACGTTTTATGAATGAATTTAAGTCATACTATTCTTCATTAAGTAGATTAAAAACTGGAAAACTGCTAGAATTATCTCACAACAGATATCTAAAAACTTATTGTTTTAAGTTTCTCATATACCGTAGTCTTGCTTTTTTGTATTTTTTATTATTATTTATCTTTCATTATTTTGTAGAACCCCCTATCTTGTAAAATGTAGTTATGACACCCTTCATAAGAGTTTTTTTTGTATCTTTTTGCAGTGTTCTGTTGTTCTATACTGTATTCTGTTGTTAATAAAGTTCTAAAACAAAAAAAACGCCACAAGTTAGCAGTTAAAAGCAGCCAACTTTCCAGATTGTTGCTCAAAATGGCACGAGACTAACCGAGCATCATTCTCATAATAAACAGCCCTTGACTAGCCTAACTAGGTAAACTTATTTTATTGCAGACAATGAGCTTTTTCTATGGTAGAAAAATGGCTGAAAAATTGTGATACAGCAGATTAATTTCCCATGTGCAAAGTCAAGTTATGCTGAATTCCCCCCACCCCCATAAATTTAAAATTAATTTGTGACAAAACTCAGCATTTGATATTTTGTATTTTGTGATTACATTTAAATTAAACTTGGATTTTGAATTAAATTATGGAAAATTATAACAAGATAATTTTTTTAAAATAAGGAAGGTAGTCCACTGTGAAATACCAACCAGCGTGTTTGCACTACTGCCGACTCTGATGAGGCCTGATTGGACCATCCCTCTCTGGCTCTGGGCTGCAGGGGCTGAGGTCCTGGGGCCCAACAGCAGAGGAGGTGGTCCTGATCCTGAACCCCCAGTGGCAGCCAGCTGCTGCTGCTGCTGCTGTTGGCGGAGGGCCTGGATCTGCTGTGGAGACACAGAGATGGGCTAACCACGACGATGAGAGGGATGACGCGGAGTCGCATCACAAACAAAGAAAGTGGAGGACAAGGGGAAGGACATCAAAAGCACCAAAGCAAAAAGCACACATAGAGACAGAGGTGCAAACAGAAATAAGTCCCAAATTGCAAGAATTACTTTGCAAATCTTTTTCCAGACTTAACTGTCGGCAGGCAAAAAAATATGTTAATAAAATTCATGCTTAAAAATGTAAACAAATGTAGATACAAGTTTTACTTTTAATACCAACTTTGCTTGCATGACTCACCTGGGCCCCCCTAACCAGAGGTGGCATAATGATCTGGGAGCCATGCTTAGACGACACCTGCTGGCCTCCTCTAACCAAAGGTGGAGGAATGACCGTGCCTGAACTTCTTCCTGTCAGAATCTGATCAGGGAAAAAAAAATTCAAACAGTATAAAATTCAGCATGTTTGTGCTTTTGCATCAATAATCTGCACAAATGCATGTGAGATGATAGAGCACTAACCTGCGGAGAGCCTTTATTGCTTGAAATTGTTCCTCGAATTAGAGGAGGTGGTGCAGAGGAACTGGATAAACCTGAGGGCTGAAAAGCAAAAAGAGCCATTAAATAACAAAAGTGACACATGTTGCTCAAAAAATAATCCTAAACCTACTCAGCAATCCAACAACTTGACCATTCTGCTTCTGCTGACAATTCACACACACAATTTAATGGCTCTTCAAGTCCTTAAGCTTCTCCTATAAAGCAAACAAGTACCATCTGTATCTGCAGTTCAAAATAGTGGAGTTGCTGTCCACTTACACAATCCCCTTTCATAAGTCAGATCCGCGCAATTCCCGCACAGACCAGTCCAGCTTTAATCCACCTGGGGTCATTCATAAAACAAAGTTGAATCCGGCTACGGCCCGCCCTCAATGGAGCATTCACAAAACGATTGGCAGCGCGGGTTGAAAAGAGGCGTGGTGAAAATCTGCAGTTCAGAGGACGTGGTGCCTGCGTGTTTAACGTGGGACCACAGAGGTGTCTGTAAACAAACATGGCGACGCTAGAGAACATCGTTGTGCTTATCCGAATGCTTTTTTTTTTTTGTTGCTCTCGCATCAATCCGCTCCAAAAGGGCCCCATCCTTCACTGTACCGGTAAGTCCCTTATTAATTTCCTCCTCTGCGCGCAGAGACAGGAGTACACAGGTCTCGGCATCACCCCAATTAGCCATTTCCGTGATGATCAATAAAAAAAGAAAAAGATTTGGCGAAGAATAGCGAGTGATGCGCAAGCGAAATACAAATGTCATGTTGTTGTTTACACATTTAAATACAGCGCAACAGTGGGCGCCGGGAGAGTACGTCATAATTCAAATCAGTTTGAAGCCGCAGCAGCCTGACACCTTTCACAAGTCGACAGATCCGGGCTTAACACTACCTCTGCTCGCGGATCAACGGCGGATCAGAGGCGAGTAAAATTAATTCGCCAAGCCGCGTTTGTGTTTCTTCTGAATGCTCGTTGGAGGACTGAACACGCATCAGACACGGATTGAGCTGTTTTATGAAAGGGCTTAAAATTAGTCAGAGAGCTGACTGAAAAACACTAAAGCCCCAAAATACTGGCACGTTGATCATGATATGAGTGAGTTGGGGCTTCAGCATGGCAGAGTTGTAATTAACCCATTGAAATACAATAAGTCGATACAAGGTTACACGCCAGAAGCTGATGACACTAAGGATGAGCGCCCCCTAGTTGCTGGCTGCAGTATGACTTAAGCTCCGCCACTTAACGTAAGTGAATGAGACACTTGCCTATGATGTATCTTTTCAGGTGTTGATTTAATTGATTCACATACATCTAGCCTCGCTGATGTACGTTCAAGTATGTATTTCCTAAATACATTTAATTTATTTGCTTTGAGGATGTTGATAGAGAAGTACAGAGAGGGTCAGAAAGAACTCCATTGTGTCTGTGGATTTAGAAAAAAGCATATGACAGGGTGCCAAGAGAGGTGGTGTGGTATTGCATGAGGAAATCTGGAGTGGCAGAAAAGTATGTTAGACTGGTACAGGACATGTATGAAGACAGCAGGACAGTGGTGAGATGTGCTGTAGGAGTGACAGATAGCTTCAAGGTGGAGGTGGGATTGCATCAAGGATCGGCTCTGAGCCCCTTCTTGTTTGCTCTGGTGATGGACCGACTAACAGATGAGGTCAGGCAGGAATCCCCATGGACTATGATGTTTGCAGATGACATTGTGATCTGTGGTGAGAACAGGGAACAGGTGGAAGAGAACTTGGAGAGGTGGAGGTATGCACTTGAAAGAAGAGGAATGAAAGTCAGCCGTAGTAAGACAGAGTACATGTGTGTGAATGAGAGGGAGGCCAGTGGAACAGTGAGGCTACAAGGAGCAGAGGTCACAAAGGTGCAGGACTTCAAGTACTTGGGGTCCACTGTCCAGGAAAATGGGGAATGTGGTAAAGAGGTGAAAAAGAGAGTCCAGGCAGGATGGAGTGGATGGAGAAAAGTTTCAGGAGTGATTTGTGACAAAAAGGTGTCAGCAAAGGTCAAAGGAAAAGTTTACAAGACAGTGGTGAGACCAGCTATGTTGTATGGTCTGGAGACAGTGGCATTGACAAAAAGACAGGAGAAAGAACTGGAAGTAGCAGAAATGAAGATGCTGAGGTTCTCCTTAGGAGTGACAAGGATGGATAAGATCAGGAATGAGATCATCAGAGGTACAGCACATGTTGAACAACTGGGAGATAAAGTTAGGGAGGCCAGACTGAGATGGTTTGGACATGTCCAGAGGAGGGACAGTGGGTATATTGGTAGAAGGATGTTAGAAATGCAGCTGCCAGGAAAAAGACAAAGAGGGAGGCCAAAGAGGAGATATATGGATGCAGTTAGAGAGGACATGAAGGTAGTTGGAGTGAGGACAGAGTGAGGTGGAGGAGGATGACTAGCTGTTGCGACCCCTGAAAAGGGAAAAGCCGAAAGAAGAAGAAGAAGAAGACATGAATGTGAATGATGTATTTCCCTCTGAAGTACAGTTTAATCCTTGTTGTTGAGTTTTATTGTTGTGGGTCTTCTGGTTGACTTCCTGTTGTGGGTGGAGTCACACACACAGGTGACTCGCTGTGGCGACCCCTGAAAAGGGAAAAGCCGAAAGAAGAAGAAGATTTCACAATGTAATAGTCTGTTAGCAAGTTGGAAGGGTGTGTAGGCAGGATTTTAATTGAATGGTACAGCCCCACATCACAAGCACAGGTTCTGGCTCTAAAAATACAATAAGGCAGCACCCTTAAAAATCAAACAAACAAAAAAACTCTTTGTGCGCCAGCCTGTTTAAGCCAGTGCACAACCAGACTAAGCAATACAAAATGACCCTGTGAGATTAGTAATCTGATGTCAATGCTTTTTAAAACTGAGCTACTTACTGTACATCAAGTTATTACATATTTCTGTCATTAGAAAATAAAAAGTGGGAAACATCCATCCATCATGTTTACCCACTTCTTCCATTCTGGACTGCAGGGATCACTAGTGCCCAGCAGTCACTGTGGAGAGGTGGGGGACCCCCTGGACAGGTCTCCAGTCCATCACAGGGACACAAACAAGACAAACAACCAGTCACTCTCTCACTCACTCCTAGGGACAATTTAGTTACCAATCAGCCTAACCTGCACGTTTTTTGGTCTGTGGGAGGAAACCGGAGTATAAAACACATTTGAAGGACACAACTAGGAATGACAATGTGTGACGCCTAGTCCTTTCACACAACACTTTCAAGATGGGCTTAAGGTGCATTTCCCCCTCAACGGTATCTTGTATGAAATTATGTAGTGAAAGTGACCAGTTTTGCATCTGGGTCAGTAACAGAGGAAGTCATAGAGCAGAGCTGGTGTGTAGACGTGAGGTGAAGGTGGTATGAACAGTGCTCAATTCTAACTACTGGTAAACATGCTGCGCTGATTCCATGGATTCTGGGATGCCAATTTTATGAGAGTGAGCGCACATTGTCTTGGGACAAAGCAGACTTGATTGTTTGTGACCAAAGGTCGCTTTGTGGTCATATCATGGAACCATAGTGGTGCAACTATAGTTCACTGTTTACCTTCTGCAGATTGTCCCTCTGTATTTGGCTTTGTCGAAGTTTCTTCAGCAGCACCAACTTGGCTTCCTCCAATCTCAGCTCCTCCTTCAACTGCTTAATGATACGCTCTCTTTCCGCTGGACTGCTCTTCTGCACAACCGAAAATCAGAACATATTAAATTACAGTATATTATATTGTTATAATAATAAAAGAATTCACCATGCTATTTTAAAATGAATTGCTAACAAAGAAAATGTTCAAGGACTAAATCTAAAACCATTTACTGTACAACAATGATCATGGTGACAGTGATGTCTGGTCTTAAGTCTAGAAGGATGATGATGTTTAATGCATGACATCAATGTTTGTTCGTCTTGCCATTAGCAGGTCTGTGTCCAGCGCTTTACAGTGGCTCAGGCCATTCATCGGAGGACTGGGGGAGTCATTATCAGACAAGATGATGACGTCGTCATCATCTTCAGGGGATGGAGGGCGCTTCTCCTTTTTTATACTGCTAGACAAAAGAAAGACAATACATTTCAGCTTTATATTTCTATGTATACAGAGTTAAAACCATACTGTAGGCAAAGAGCCTGAACACTGGATTACATCAGAAACTCAAAAATGGAAGTCAAGTTAGAGAAACTTGATTAAAAATACACCGTATTTTCTGGCCTATAAGTCGCACCTTTTTGCCTAATTTGCATGCCCTGCGACTTATAGGGCGAAGAGACATATTTATGGATTTTTCCACTTTATTGGGACATAATTGGACTGATGCGACTTATAGAGCGGAAAATACGGTAATCAGACAATTTTAATCAGCATCATATAATTGTAATCAGACAATTGCTCCTCCTTTTCAGTAAGTTTTGCACATCATCAATGTATTTTACCTCGGAATTTAAAGTGTCTGTGACATCATCTTCCTTCTTTTCATGAAATGATAGAAGATACTGTATATACTGTATCTTGTATCATTCAACTGTTCGTTTTTTCAAACAAAATGATAAATTAATGAAAATTCCTTTCAAACTGAGATTAAAATTAAGATCAGTGTTTCTTCTTGGAATATCCGACTACACGCGAATGCAACATCTGTGACGTAGGAGGATGAACCTCGAGTCTGCGTGTGCCAATGATAACGCATCAATTCTCTGCCAGATCGCCTTTTTTTGTATAATGCCGTTACGTTGTGTCGCATTTGGGTGTTCTAATATCATCAGTGAACAAGTGAACCTTTTCACTTTCCCAAAAGATGAAATACTTCATCAAGTATGGAATAAATAAAGCTGCCCCCGCTCTCGGAGCTCCCTCGCTTCCTGAACAGGTAAGACTAAAAAAATACGGGTGCAGACCTAAATTAGAACCTGCTGTTTCTGCTCATCTAACTTCCTGCATCCCAACCTGAAGACAAATTGCTCAAATCTTAACTTAGATTGATAATTTCGTCGTTTTATTTATTGTCCGCCATGAATATTTAATAGGGGCGTTCTAAAGACGTTCATCCTCCTACATCACAGATGTTGCATTCGCGTGTAGTCGGATATTCCAAGAAGAAACACTGATTTTAATTTTAATCTCAGTTTGAAAGGAATTTTCATTAATTTATCATTTTGTTTGCAAAAACGAACATAGTTGAATGATACAAGATATACATCTTCTATAATTTCATGAAAAGAAGGAAGATGATGTCACAGACACTTTAAACGTCCTTATACGCAGGAACTTAAGACATCACGGAGCATAAAATGTACATCACCTGAATCCTTTTGTGCAAGTTTCAACTATATTTCATAAAACAACTAAACAATGATGTCATCAAAGCAAAAACTTTCAAATTTAGCTCTTCAGTACTTCAAAGATGTGCTGAGAGATCCAGTACTCATTAGGATGTCAAAAACATTTATTCCTACATGAACCAAACCAAACTACTTCTCAACATAATTTAAATACTGGATTCTGATGAGTGTTTTCTTAGAGGTCGGCTTCTTTTCCATAATTATACTTTATGACCACAGGTTTATCTGCCCCACTGTAATCTGACAAGTCCAGGCACGTACAACACAAAAGTTTCTCTTCACGTCGATGCCATTCAACAGATGAATAAACTTATGGTGAATCCAGACCGAACGCGTTTTCAACTGCAGGAGCGTCCGGTTTACATGCAAAGTCAATGGGGGACGCGTCTCTTGGCGTCGGGCGTCACGTGCGTGTTGAGCGTGCTGGAAAGCGTTTTTCGTGCACGTGAACCCGCGTCAGCCTCCAAACCACGCATTCACCATGCTGAAGATTTCGCCGTTCAAACTCGTGAACGCGTGTGTCAACCAATCAGGGAGAGTCGGGTGGAGGAGAAAGGGGGAGTCCGCTATGTGACGCGGAAACGAGGGGACGGGGGTATTGCGCAACTATGTGACGTATTGTTTGTGGGACACAGAAAAAACCCGCGAAGTCGTGTACTATGGAAGAGAAACTCATTGTAGCTGTGTGTTCGCGACAAGTCCTTCACGACCAGTCAAGTCTGCTCTACAGAGACAGAAATAAAAAGCTCCTTGCCTGGCGGAGTGCAGTGAGGAACTCGGTATA
>JBBPBX010016322.1:0-7500 GCA_038048925.1 Garcialebias charrua
GTGTTAGCAGTGGTAGGACTGTTACCTTGCTGTTCTTCCTTCCCAGTCACCTGAGAGGGATGGATAGGAAGGAATGGTGACATGTTTTCTAGAGTTACACTGCTAGACTCACATCCATATCATGCAGAGTCGGTCGGCTGCCATGTCCGTTCATAAAATGTACAAAAGTGAGGTGCTTACCCTTTCACGATGTCTACGCTCTCGGGAGAAGAAGGAAGGTAGCAAAAGGTTGAAACAGGTCTCTTTGAATTACCCTTGAGCAGACCTTTCCAATGGTATGTAACCTATATTTGTACGACCTTCCTACACGACGCTATTCACATTGCTATTTCCATTTTTCAATGTATTGGCTATGCCCATCTCGTGCCTTCTGGTGCCCGTGACCGTGCCCCTCTGGTATGGTTCTATGCCCATGGGCATAACCCAGTACCAGAGGGGCATGGCCAATACATATTGATGCTTCCATTGAAATGTATTGGCCGTGCCCGTCTGGTGCCTTCTGGTGCCCGTGACCGTGCCCCTCTGGTGCCGTTTTATGCCCATGGGCATAACCCAGTACCAGAGGGGCACGGCCAATACATATTGATGCTTCCATTGAAATGTATTGGCCGTGCCCCTCTGGTGCCTTCTGGTGCCCGTGACCGTGCCCCTCTGGTGCCGTTTTATGCCTATGGGCATAACCCAGTACCAGAGGGGCACGGCCAATACATATTGATGCTTCCATTGAAATGTATTGGCCGTGCCCCTCTGGTGCCTTCGGGTGCCCGTGACAATGCCCCTCTGGTGCCGTTTTATGCCCATGGGCATAACCCAGTACCAGAGGGGCACGGCCAATACATATTGATGCTTCCATTGAAATGTATTGGCCGTGCCCCTCTGGTGCCTTCTGGTGCCCGTGACCATGCCCCTCTGGTGCCGTTTTGTGCCCATGGGCATAACCCGGTACCAGAGGGGCACGGCCAATACATATTGATGCTTCCATTGAAATGTATTGGCCGTGCCCCTCTGGTGCCTTCTTGTGCCCATGGGCATAACCCGGTACCAGAGGGGCACGGCCAATACATATTGATGCTTCCATTGAAATGTATTGGCAGTGCCCCTCTGGTGCCTTCTTGTGCCCATGGGCATAACCCGGTACCAGAGGGGCACGGCCAATACATATTGATGCTTCCATTGAAATGTATTGGCCGTGCCCCTCTGGTGCCTTCTTGTGCCCATGGGCATAACCAGGTACCAGAGGGGCACGGCCAATACATATTGATGCTTCCATTGAAATGTATTGGCCGTGCCCCTCTGGTGCCTTCTTGTGCCCATGGGCATAACCCGGTACCAGAGGGGCACGGCCAATACATTTCAATGGAATCATCAATATGTATTGGCCGTGCCCCTCTGGTACCTGGTTATGCCCATGGGCATAAAACGGCACCAGAGGGGCACGGTCACGGGCACCAGAAGGCACCAGAGGGTCACGGCCAATACATTTCAACGGAAGCAATGGGCACTTTCTTTGTCGCCTGATTACTCGGGCCAGGAACGAGCTAGAAACACGGGGCCAACGCCTTCTGAAAGCTCTCGGCGAGCCGGTGCTGAAAATGTGTAACCCATATTTGTACGAGCTTCCTACGCGACGTCGTGGGCCACACAATTCACATTGCTATTTCCATTTTACAAAGTATTGACCATGCCCATCTCGTGCCTTCTGGTACCCCTTATAGTAACGTATGGGCAGTACCCCTAATGGCTGACTTGTGCCCCTTAGGGCAACACAAATTGCTACGCCCCAAGGATCCCCGAAACACAAATTTTACCATCAAAACAGATAACCGCATATAGTTTTACATCCCGAACCCAACCGTCTTGGTCCCGTTGCTCAACGAGGCTCCTGTAAAAAGTTGGCCCTGTAGGGGTCCTAGGCCCCTGGATCTGACATATGTTAATCAGGGCCCCGATACGTGAAGATCCATGTGTGTTTGGTGGAAATCGGACCGACGGTTCAAAAAATGTCAACCCTAGATTTTTAGGGTTTTTCCAGCCTTTGGGGGGCCGCTACGGGGGACCCAGGGGCCCGAGGCGCACGGGACCAAGTCCCACGCGTTCGGCTTGAGCCCGAGAACAACATACTCAAAAATCAGCTTTCTAACACCTTTCTAAAAAAAATGAATTGGGATAGTCCTCAGAACCTTTCAAAACACTCTGTCGGAATCCGAACCCTACCCCATTCGTGACCTCAGGTTGGAAACATGAAAAAGCAGTTATGAAAAAACTGACAAGATGGATGTGTTCCACCCTCCCCCCAATGTTGACACCTCAAATCTGGGGTCCCTAACCACTTTCGGACCCGATTTAGGAACTTAAACACTTTTGGCCCCAAAAAACTGCCTTTTCTGAACATATTTTGTAAATTTGGACCCCTTCCCGTGCACGTACGTGCACAAAACTTTCACACTCTTTTAGGGCTTATTCCAAGTACATGTGATTCAAATCTGGAGTCTCTAGGCCTTCGGGGTCCTGAGTTAGGATTTTTTTTCTGCAACCCTATTTTTCACAAAAATACACCTGAACGGCCTTTGCGGGGCCGTTTGAGGGTCTTAACGTGGTCGTAGGAAGGCCAAATTTTCAGGGTAGGGGCGGCCTATCCTGATGTACATCTCCAGCAAATTTGGTGCAGTTTCATGCTTCCTACAGGGAGATACAGGCTGCAGAAGGTGTAAAAAAAATGGCGGGAAATGTCCACAGGCCTCTTCTTGTTCCAAGTTAATTAAGGTACCTTAACTTTGACCTAGCACCACTAAATTCACAGGATCTCTTAAGTGCAACTGATTCTACCCAATTCTATAGTTTTGTGGCTCTGGTCAATTCCTATGGCCCGTGGCAGCCCGATGAACACAGACCTAAACGCAATGTAAGTCAATGGGCAATGTAAGTCAATGGGCCTACAGCTCCAAGTTTGCTGGTTAATTGTGGGGCAGAGGAAGGGGTCATCAAGACAAGCTTGGGCTCATTCTCTTCGTCTTAAAAAGACCTTTCAAACGGCATCAAGCTTGCCCAGATCGAAGGTTCCTATGCGAATCACGGGGCCCAAACGCACTGCGAAGTATAAGGCCCCAGTTCGCCCCATTGACAAGTACAGCTGGTGACCGTCTGGTTTCGTTTAGTGACCCTTTTTCCTGCAGACCTCAGGGTGCAATTTCTGTGGTTCTGGGAGTCCAGGAGTGAAAAGATCAAGAAAAAGGGAGCTACTTTGCATGCTCTAAAGCTGTCCTTGGAGGCCCAACACAGTTTGCTGGAAATTAGACTTTCCACATCCAGTTCCGGAACCATACGGACTCCCGTGACCCCCTGGTGCCGTACCATGTACTAGATTCAGAAGGCCGCAAACGAAGCCTGAGAGAGGCCTTAGGGGGTCTTGCGGGTCACAGGAGTGGCCTAAGAAGGCACGGGTGGGCTCGTTGCGATCGGAACGATGGGCCGAACGCGACGACATCGGAGTCGATCTCGTGAACCGTTCCCCTGCCCGGTGAGTGCCTAGAGAGTACCTCTGTGACCTTCAACAGGTCAAAGATTTTACATCGACCGAGGCCTTTGATCTTGACATATGTCGTCTGAGGGATCACCCCGAGCGCAACGATACCTCTGCTGCATCTGTACGACCTTCCTATGCCAAATGGCGGCCAAGGTCACGACCAAGGTCACGAGGGTTTCTCTGTGCCCATTTGGCGCCCTTTTGACCTAGAGATCCCAAATTTGGGTGAGATGGTCACCACGCAAAGCCGAACAAGTGTGTAAAATTTGGTGAGGATCGGAAAGGTCAAAAAATTTAACATCGACCAAGGCCTTTGATCTTGACATATGTTGTTCGGGGGATCACACCGAGCGCAACGATACCTCCGCTGCATCTGTACGACCTTCCTATGCCAAATGGCGGCCAAGGTCACGACCAAGGTCACGAGGGTTTCTCTGTGCCCATTTGGCGCCCTTTTGACCTAGAGATCCCAAATTTGGGTGAGATGGTCACCACGCAGAGCCGAACAAGTCTGTAAAGTTTGGTGAGGATCAGAGAGGTCAAAAAATTTAACATCGACCAAGGCCTTTGATCTTGACATATGTTGTCTGGGGGATCACCCCGAGCGCAACGATACCTCCGTTGCATCTGTACGACCTTCCTATGCCAAATGGCGGCCAAGGTTACGACCAAGGTCACGAGGGTTTCTCTATGCCCATTTGGCGCCCTTTTGACCTAGAGATCCCAAATTTGGGTGAGATGGTCACCACGCAGAGCCGAACAAGTGCGTAAAGTTTGGTGAGGATCGGAGAGGTCAAAAAATTTAACATCGACCAAGGCCTTTGATCTTGACATATGATGTCTGGGGGATCACCCCGAGCGCAACGATACCTCCGTTGCATCTGTACGACCTTCCTATGCCAAATGGCGGCCAAGGTCATGACCAAGGTCACGAGGGTTTCTCTGTTCCCATTTGGCGCCCTTTTGACCTAGAGATCCCAATTTTGGGTGAGATGGTCACCAGGCATAGCCGAACAAGTGTGTAAAATTTGGTGAGGATCGGAGAGGTCAAAAAATTTCACATCGATGACCCCGAGTAAGGGACATTTTTGGCCACGCCCTTCAGGTACCACCCTTGCCCATTTAGGTGGGGTGGGGGAGGGAACAGTTCAAATTTGACATTTTGCACGGGAAATCTTGGCCGTGCCCTTCAGGTACCATCCGTGCCCGTTAACGAGCTCGAACTTCCACCTAGTTAAAAAGGACAGGTGGGATGGGGGATGGGAATAAGCAACTCAGAGGAACCCAGGCTTGTCAGTTTCATCCTGTCGTCCGTGTACATATGGGACCATTCTATGCCCATGGGCATAGAATGGTCGTTATGGGTATTGTACGGTACCAGAGGGGCACGGTCTATACTTTGTGATATTGAAATACCCGATATGAATGGATAAAACTCCCTCCCTGCTTGTGGAAACAACGTACCCTCACGATGCTCACATTTCCAGATCCGGCTCGCCGAGACCTTTCCGACGAAGTATGGCTTATCTTTGTACGACCTTCCTACGCGAAGTTGTGGGCAAAAATGCACTGACGTTATGACCTTGTCATTTTGGAAGGACTGTTGACCCACTTAGGAATGTCGCAAAGGTCTGAAAGTCACAGGTCCTGATCAGCGTATCACCCTGACTGCGTGCTGTGCGTTTGGGGTCCAAACTCATTTTCCTTGACCTTTTGACCTTTTGAACTTCGAAGGCCTTAGCTCCTCTTGGGAACATCACACAGGGCTGAGACTGGTCTCTTTGAATTGCCCTTGAGCAGACCTTTACAACGGTATAAAGCCCATGTTTGTACGACCTTGCTACGCGAAGCTGTGGGCCAAAACCTGTAAGTGCGGCCTCCGAAGGCCTCAATTTATAAATGTTTATTTCTTCCTCCAGAAACAACCAAACTACTTCAAATTCTCAGGGTGTCATCACCTAGGAGTCCTTCTCTAACCCTGAAAATTTTGTGTCCCTAGCTGCTTCCCTCTATCATTTACGGCCATCTATACATTGGACTAAACTTATGACCTTTTTGCTTTAGAAGGCTCTAGCAGCACTTAGGAATGTCACAAAGGGCTGAAACTCACAGGTCTTGATCAGCGTGTCACCCTGACTGCGTGCTGTGTGTTTGGGGTCCAAACTCATTTTCCTTGACCTTTTGACCTTTTGAACTTCGAAGGCCCTAGCTCCTCTTAGGAACCTTGCAAATGGCTGAAACGCACAGGTCCTGATCAGTTGGACACCCTGACAACACTCAGTGAGTTTGGTGTCGCTCGGCCATTCACGCTATGATTTGTGGGTACCTGAAATTTGACCAAAGATGGGTATCTGGTTCACCTGCTAAACAGAGGCCTAGAGTCACGAAACTCACAGGTCCTGATCGGCACAACCCACTGATCGCGTTCTGTGAGTTTTGTGTCCCTGTTGCGTTCGGGCTAGGATTTATGGGTAATGTAAATTTTGAATGGGCACAAATGATACATGAGGGGCACAGCCAAGTCTTTATTATGTGTAACGGTCCGTGCTCGTATCGTGCCTTGTTATGCCCTCGTGATGGGCACGAAAGGTACGTGGGGGGCATGAGACATAAAATTTCACGCTCCGTAACTCCTGATCGATTCGACCGATCGTCACGAAACTCGGAGGGTCTCGTCCCCTCTTAAGAAGCTACAAGTGTGCAGAAGCAGAACCTTCTAGGTGGTTCCCAAGTCTACTTCCGGTTAGCAATGTAGCAAGTGTTAGCGGACAGTTGCGTTACGTTCAGAGTCTCCGGGAGATGCTCTGATGCGAGTTTGGTACAAATCCTACATTGGAAAGTGCATTAAAAAGGTCAAAAACTCTAAAGGTCAATTAGAGGTCACAGGTGGATGCCCCCACCCCCAAAACATAGCCTCCCAAAATCTGGGACCAATCCCTAACATTTTGACCAAAAGTTGTATTTTATCATTTTTGACAGGTTGGTGGCGCTCTAGAGCGCCTAGTAGTGAACTGTGTCCTTTCGGTTGACTCTGGGCCTGTTTTGGGGTTGGTGGCGCTAGAGAGCAAAAATATGTTAGGCGTGCCCATTACGATCACTCTATGCCCATCCGTTGGTGTCGTACCACTGACCGCAGGTTGGTGGCGCTATGGAGAACTATCCGTGCCCCTTATGGCACTTTAATGCCCATATTTTGGGGTTTTTACCACTTCTGACAGGTTGGTGGCGCTAGAGAGCACTCTTGTATGAGGTGTGACCGTTCAGGGGGGGTCCGTGCCCCTAGAAGACCATAAGTTGTGCGCAGGCGCCCCCAAAAGCATAGGGCGCGCCGGCACAACACGGGCACGAAGTTGCAGGGCACCTGCCCTTCACGACGTATTGGCAGTTTCCGCGTGGTACGTGTAAATTTGAGTCCGTATGCGTTCGCAAGTACATCGGGACGCCGTAGGGGGCTGCCCCTCAACAAAACGTTATGCTCGTGCCCGAAAATTTTGTATTGCAGGCGACCCTTTTCCCGTGGGATAGCTGGCGCGGAGACTCGCAGTTTTATCCGGTAAAGCGAATGACTAGAGGTCTTGGGGCCGAAACGATCTCAACCTATTCTCAAACTTTAAATGGGTAAGAAGCCCGGCTCGCTGGCTTGGAGCCGGGCGTGGAATGCGAGGCGCCAAGTGGGCCACTTTTGGTAAGCAGAACTGGCGCTGCGGGATGAACCGAACGCCGGGTTAAGGCGCCCGATGCCGACGCTCATCAGACCCCGCAAAAGGTGTTGGTTGATATAGACAGCAGGACGGTGGCCATGGAAGTCGGAACCCGCTAAGGAATGTGTAACAACTCACCTGCCGAATCAACTAGCCCTGAAAATGGATGGCGCTGGAGCGTCGGGTCCATACCCGGCCGTCGCTGGCGACGAGAGCCGCGAGGGCTACGCCGCGACGAGTAGGAAGGCCGCCGCGGTGAGCATGGAAGCCTGGGGC
>JBBPBX010016322.1:12500-35277 GCA_038048925.1 Garcialebias charrua
ATTCACGTAAAGGCAAAGTCCTCCACCGAGTGATTTACCTGTCCTGGTGGGGTCTCTGTCCAAACGAATGGGCTCACCGAAGCCCTCGATCTCCAGGTCTGATTGTAGGTCGTGGTCCTTGAGCCAAGTTTCTGTCAGTGCCAGAACACAGGCACTTTTGTACTCCTCCAGAAACTTCACGTTAGCCTGAAGCTCGTCGATTTTGCCGCGGAGTGACTGCACGTTTGCCAGCATGATTGTTGGAAGCGGCATACGAGCGAGACCCCCTCGCTTCAGCCTCTGCCGAACGCCGCCACGTCTTCCTCGCTTCCTCACGCCTGGCTGCTTCTGCTCCCAGCGCCGGTCTCCAGCTGAGGTCCCTGTCCGGAGATGTCTGCTGGAAAAACTGCAGAGGGTTCCACAGCGCCCGCTCCAGAGTCCCGCATAAGGAGCAGAAACTCCCGGCCATACTGCAGCCGCGTCTGGTCCACACAGAGTCCGGCAAAAAATTGACAAAAAAGTGCGAAAAGCACCAGAACATAAAAAACAAAAGGATAGTCCATGGTTATTCCAACCACCGTATGCAGGAAAGAGAAATAGAATTAAAATACAAAGAAAATTATCAGCAAACATTCAGCAAACATTCACAGCACACGCCCTACTGCTGCGTGTCGCCATAACCAGCGCCACACATGCATTTCTTCATGGCAAGCCGATTGTCGGCCGAGTCCCGAGGCGGTGGCCCCCTCGGGATGCTTCGAGACGATTGCGGAACACCATACCTGGTCTGGGACTTAGGTTCTGACAGCCTGGAGGTGGGTGACCTCCAGGAGAGGCTGGGGCGGTAATCGATGACAGAGTCTCGGCGCGGGCTGGGACTTAGGCTCTGCCAGGCTGGAGGTGGGTGACCTCCAGGAGAGGGGGCCAGGTAGCTGGGAGCGGCGTCCGAGGAGGGAGTCTCAGTGCGGACTGGGACTTAGGCTCTGCCAGGCTGGAGGTGGGTGACCTCCAGGAGAGGGGGCCAGGTAGCTGGGAGCGGCGTCCGAGGAGGGAGTCTCAGTGCGGACTGGGACTTAGGCTCTGCCAGGCTGGAGGTGGGAGACCTCCAGGAGAGGGGGCCAGGTAGCTGGGAGCGGCGTCCGAGGAGGGAGTCTCAGTGCGGACTGGGACTTAGGCTCTGCCAGGCTGGAGGTGGGTGACCTCCAGGAGAGGGGGCCAGGTAGCTGGGAGCGGCGTCCGAGGAGGGAGTCTCAGTGCGGACTGGGACTTAGGCTCTGCCAGGCTGGAGGTGGGAGACCTCCAGGAGAGGGGGCCAGGTAGCTGGGAGCGGCGTCCGAGGAGGGAGTCTCAGTGCGGACTGGGACTTAGGCTCTGCCAGGCTGGAGGTGGGAGACCTCCAGGAGAGGGGGCCAGGTAGCTGGGAGCGGCGTCCGAGGAGGGAGTCTCAGTGCGGACTGGGACTTAGGCTCTGCCAGGCTGGAGGTGGGAGACCTCCAGGAGAGGGGGCCAGGTAGCTGGGAGCGGCGTCCGAGGAGGGAGTCTCAGTGCGGACTGGGACTTAGGCTCTGCCAGGCTGGAGGTGGGAGACCTCCAGGAGAGGGGGCCAGGTAGCTGGGAGCGGCGTCCGAGGAGGGAGTCTCAGTGCGGACTGGGACTTAGGCTCTGCCAGGCTGGAGGTGGGAGACCTCCAGGAGAGGGGGCCAGGTAGCTGGGAGCGGCGTCCGAGGACGGAGTCTCAGTGCGGACTGGGACTTAGGCTCTGCCAGGCTGGAGGTGGGAGACCTCCAGGAGAGGGGGCCAGGTAGCTGGGAGCGGCGTCCGAGGAGGGAGTCTCAGTGCGGACTGGGACTTAGGCTCTGCCAGGCTGGAGGTGGGAGACCTCCAGGAGAGGGGGCCAGGTAGCTGGGAGCGGCGGCCGAGGAGGGAGACGCAGGCGGCGTCGCTGGAGGGCCATGGAACACCAGTACCACAGAGAGTTCAGAGTTTTTGGTTGGAGCACCAGGACCACGGAGGTCTGGGCGGCGCGGATAGCTGGTCTTAACCCAGGGAGGGTGCTTAAGTGTGGGTACGCAGGTTCGGCTGGTGCTCGAGGTTCTGGAGGTGGCAGAGCTCCAGAGGTGAGGAGGCCAGGATGGCACGGAACGTGTCCGAGCAGGAGAGTCTCCCTCGGACGCACGAGCTGTGAACGGTGGGCGCTCATCCTGGAGGTGGCAGAGCTCCAGAGGTGAGGAGGCCAGGTTGGCACGGAGCGTGTCCGAGCAGGAG
Source organism: Garcialebias charrua (assembly GCA_038048925.1). Lineage (NCBI taxonomy): Eukaryota > Metazoa > Chordata > Actinopteri > Cyprinodontiformes > Rivulidae > Garcialebias > Garcialebias charrua. The sequence goes on from JBBPBX010016322.1 coordinate 14,745, forward strand.
AGTCTCCCTCGGACGCACGAGCTGTGAACGGTGGGCGCTCATCCTGGAGGTGGCAGAGCTCCAGAGATGAGGAGGCCAGGTTGGCACGGAGCGTGTCCGAGCAGGAGAGTCTCTCTCGGACGCACGAGCTGTGAACGGTGGGCGCTCATCCTGGAGGTGGCAGAGCTCCAGAGGTGAGGAGGCCAGGTTGGCACGGAGCGTGTCCGAGCAGGAGAGTCTCTCTCGGACGCACGAGCTGTGAACGGTGGGCGCTCATCCTGGAGGTGGCAGAGCTCCAGAGATGAGGAGGCCAGGTTGGCACGGAACGTGTCCGAGCAGGAGAGTCTCTCTCGGACGCACGAGCTGTGAACGGTGGGCGCTCATCCTGGAGGTGGCAGAGCTCCAGAGATGAGGAGGCCAGGTTGGCACGGAGCGTGTCCGAGCAGGAGAGTCTCTCTCGGACGCACGAGCTGTGAACGGTGGGCGCTGATCCTGGAGGTGGCAGAGCTCCAGAGGTGAGGAGGCCAGGTTGGCACGGAGCGTGTCCGAGCAGGAGAGTCTCTCTCGGACGCACGAGCTGTGAACGGTGGGCGCTCATCCTGGAGGTGGCAGAGCTCCAGAGGTGAGGAGGCCAGGTTGGCACGGAGCGTGTCCGAGCAGGAGAGTCTCTCTCGGACGCACGAGCTGTGAACGGTGGGCGCTCATCCTGGAGGTGGCAGAGCTCCAGAGGTGAGGAGGCCAGGTTGGCACGGAGCGTGTCCGAGCAGGAGAGTCTCTCTCGGACGCACGAGCTGTGAACGGTGGGCGCTCATCCTGGAGGTGGCAGAGCTCCAGAGGTGAGGAGGCCAGGTTGGCACGGAACGTGTCCGAGCAGGAGAGTCTCTCTCGGACGCACGAGCTGTGAACGGTGGGCGCTCATCCTGGAGGTGGCAGACCTCCAGAGATGAGGAGGCCAGGTTGACACGGAGCGTGTCCGAGCAGGAGAGTCTCCCTCGGACGCACGAGCTGTGAACGGTGGGCGCTCATCCTGGAGGTGGCAGACCTCCAGAGATGAGGAGGCCAGGTTGGCACGGAGCGTGTCCGAGCAGGAGAGTCTCCCTCGGACGCACGAGCTGTGAACGGTGGGCGCTCATCCTGGAGGTGGCAGAGCTCCAGAGATGAGGAGGCCAGGTTGGCGGACGTGTCCGAGCAGGAGAGTCTCTCTCGGACGCACGAGCTGTGAACGGTGGGCGCTCATCCTGGAGGTGGCAGAGCTCCAGAGATGAGGAGGCCAGGTTGGCACGGAGCGTGTCCGAGCAGGAGAGTCTCCCTCGGACGCACGAGCTGTGAACGGTGGGCGCTCATCCTGGAGGTGGCAGAGCTCCAGAGGTGAGGAGGCCAGGTTGGCACGGAGCGTGTCCGAGCAGGAGAGTCTCTCTCGGACGCACGAGCTGTGAACGGTGGGCGCTCATCCTGGAGGTGGCAGAGCTCCAGAGGTGAGGAGGCCAGGTTGGCACGGAGCGTGTCCGAGCAGGAGAGTCTCTCTCGGACGCACGAGCTGTGAACGGTGGGCGCTCATCCTGGAGGTGGCAGAGCTCCAGAGATGAGGAGGCCAGGTTGGCACGGAACGTGTCCGAGCAGGAGAGTCTCCCTCGGACGCACGAGCTGTGAACGGTGGGCGCTCATCCTGGAGGTGGCAGAGCTCCAGAGATGAGGAGGCCAGGTTGGCACGGAACGTGTCCGAGCAGGAGAGTCTCTCTCGGACGCACGAGCTGTGAACGGTGGGCGCTCATCCTGGAGGTGGCAGAGCTCCAGAGGTGAGGAGGCCAGGTTGGCACGGAGCGTGTCCGAGCAGGAGAGTCTCCCTCGGACGCACGAGCTGTGAACGGTGGGCGCTCATCCTGGAGGTGGCAGAGCTCCAGAGGTGAGGAGGCCAGGTTGGCACGGAGCGTGTCCGAGCAGGAGAGTCTCCCTCGGACGCACGAGCTGTGAACGGTGGGCGCTCATCCTGGAGGTGGCAGAGCTCCAGAGGTGAGGAGGCCAGGTTGGCACGGAGCGTGTCCGAGCAGGAGAGTCTCTCTCGGACGCACGAGCTGTGAACGGTGGGCGCTCATCCTGGAGGTGGCAGAGCTCCAGAGATGAGGAGGCCAGGTTGGCACGGAACGTGTCCGAGCAGGAGAGTCTCTCTCGGACGCACGAGCTGTGAACGGTGGGCGCTCATCCTGGAGGTGGCAGAGCTCCAGAGATGAGGAGGCCAGGTTGGCACGGAGCGTGTCCGAGCAGGAGAGTCTCTCTCGGACGCACGAGCTGTGAACGGTGGGCGCTCATCCTGGAGGTGGCAGACCTCCAGAGATGAGGAGGCCAGGTTGGCACGGAGCGTGTCCGAGCAGGAGAGTCTCCCTCGGACGCACGAGCTGTGAACGGTGGGCGCTCATCCTGGAGGTGGCAGAGCTCCAGAGGTGAGGAGGCCAGGTTGGCACGGAGCGTGTCCGAGCAGGAGAGTCTCTCTCGGACGCACGAGCTGTGAACGGTGGGCGCTCATCCTGGAGGTGGCAGAGCTCCAGAGGTGAGGAGGCCAGGTTGGCACGGAGCGTGTCCGAGCAGGAGAGTCTCTCTCGGACGCACGAGTTAGCGTTCCCCCTGTCAGGTGCACAAGGACCACAGGTTGTTAGTCTATTTTTGGTTGGAGCACAAACACCACATCTTTTTAGTTGGAGCACCAGGACCATGGAGGTCTGGGCGGCGCGGATCTCTGGTCTTAACCCAGGGAGGGTGCTTAAGTGTGGGTACGCAGGTTCGCCTGGTGCGCAAGGTTCTGGAGGTGGCAGAGCTCCAGAGATGAGGAGGCCAAGATGGCGCGGAGCATGTCCGAGCAGGAGAGTCTCTCTCGGACGCACGAGCTGTGAACAGTGGGCGCTCATCCTGGAGGTGGCAGAGCTCCAGAGATGAGGAGGCCAGGTTGTCGCGGAGCGTGTCCGAGCAGGAGAGTCTCCCTCGGACGCACGAGCTGTGAACGGTGGGCGCTCATCCTGGAGGTGGCAGAGCTCCAGAGGTGAGGAGGCCAGGTTGGCACGGAGCGTGTCCGAGCAGGAGAGTCTCTCTCGGACGCACGAGCTGTGAACGGTGGGCGCTCATCCTGGAGGTGGCAGAGCTCCAGAGATGAGGAGGCCGGGTTGGCGCGGAGCGTGTCCGAGCAGGAGAGTCTCCGTCGGACGCACGAGTTAGCGTTCCCCCTGTCAGGTGCACAAGGACCACAGGTTGTTAGTCTATTTTTGGTTGGAGCACCAGCACCACATCTTTTTAGTTGGAGCACCAGGACCATGGAGGTCTGGGCGGCGCGGATCTCTGGTCTTAACCCAGGGAGGGTGCTTAAGTGTGGGTACGCAGGTTCGCCTGGTGCGCAAGGTTCTGGAGGTGGTAGACTTCCAGGGATGAGGAGGCCAGATTCGTGCGGAGTGTGTCCGAGCAGGGGAGACTACGTGGGACACTCAACTTAAGCCCTCCCCTGTTACGCACCAGAGACTGTTAGTCTATTTTTGGTTGGAGCACCAGAACCACAGGTTTTTAGTTGGAGCACCAGGACCACGGAGGTCTGGGCGGCGCGGATAGCTTGTCTTAACCCAGGGAGGGTGCTTAAGTGTGGGTACGCAGGTTCGCCTGGTGCGTAAGGTTCTGGAGGTGGCAGAGCTCCAGAGATGAGGAGGCCAAGATGGCGCGGAGCATGTCCGAGCAGGAGAGTCTCTCTCGGACGCACGAGCTGTGAACAGTGGGCGCTCATCCTGGAGGTGGCAGAGCTCCAGAGATGAGGAGGCCAGGTTGTCGCGGAGCGTGTCCGAGCAGGAGAGTCTCCCTCGGACGCACGAGCTGTGAACGGTGGGCGCTCATCCTGGAGGTGGCAGAGCTCCAGAGGTGAGGAGGCCAGGTTGGCACGGAGCGTGTCCGAGCAGGAGAGTCTCTCTCGGACGCACGAGCTGTGAACGGTGGGCGCTCATCCTGGAGGTGGCAGAGCTCCAGGGATGAGGAGGCCGGGTTGGCGCGGAGCGTGTCCGAGCAGGAGAGTCTCCGTCGGACGCACGAGTTGGCGTTCCCCCTGTCAGGTGCACAAGGACCACAGGTTGTTAGTCTATTTTTGGTTGGAGCACCAGCACCACATCTTTTTAGTTGGAGCACCAGGACCATGGAGGTCTGGCGGCGCGGATCTCTGGTCTTAACCCAGGGAGGGTGCTTAAGTGTGGGTACGCAGGTTCGCCTGGTGCGCAAGGTTCTGGAGGTGGTAGACTTCCAGGGATGAGGAGGCCAGATTCGTGCGGAGTGTGTCCGAGCAGGGGAGACTACGTGGGACACTCAACTTAAGCCCTCCCCTGTTACGCACCAGAGACTGTTAGTCTATTTTTGGTTGGAGCACCAGAACCACAGGTTTTTAGTTGGAGCACCAGGACCACGGAGGTCTGGGCGGCGCGGATAGCTTGTCTTAACCCAGGGAGGGTGCTTAAGTGTGGGTACGCAGGTTCGGACGGAGCGCAAGGTTCCTGGTTCTAGGCAGGGAGGGGGCTCCGGCTAGGGTTTTACCCGAGTATGGAGTACCGAAGGCGGGCATGTTTGGCACTGGGGGTCCGCCGGTTCTGGACCTCCAGGGTGCAAGTGGATGATCTGAAGCCAGGACCAAGCACTCCCTCCTGGGTCCAGGCGGTTGTGGACCTCCAGGGTGCAGGTGGATGGTCTGCAGCCAGGACCAAGCGCTCCCTCCTGGGTCCAGGCAGTTGTGGACCTCCAGGGTGCAGGTGGATGATCTGCAGCCAGGACCAAGCGCTCCCTCCTGGGTCCAGGCAGTTGTGGACCTCGAGGATGCAGGTGGATGATCTGCAGCCAGGACCAAGCGCTCCCTCCTGGGTCCAGGCAGTTGTGGACCTCCAGGGTGCAGGTGGATGATCTGCAGCCAGGACATAGTGTCATAGGGGGGTCGGTGAGGCACCCTTAGCCAGACTTTGTGGCCCCTCCCAGGGTGGGACATTTCCTCCACATTTGTCCACATCATTTCATTTGCAATGCTTTAACGTTGAATTTGTGGGCCTATCCCTAACCCTAACCCTAAAGCCTACTTTTTCTTTTCTTAACCCTACCAGCTCCAAAACCACCAGAATTTAATGATTTCAACATAAATCTAACAAGACCAAAAAAGTGGGATTCTATTTTATGGTTACTTACTTTTTCCACTAGATGGCGGTGTGACTCTTTGCTTAACAGGGATGACCTTTCTGCAACCTGGCCATTCTTTTAAAACCTGTATAAAAAACATTTTATTTAGCCACAAGATGATTCAGCAACACTTTTTGCACTGTTTTATGAATAATCCTAACTGGATGTCATTTGAGAATGCAATTTGAGGCTAATTTTTGCTACATTTATCCTTTTATCCTTGTATTTTCTCATTTTTATTTTATTTTTTGGGCCTGACTTTATTAACAATTTTATTTATGTGTTCAAGAACTGCACCTTTCCTAATTTTGCATGGTCACTTTAAAAGGACTTTCTAAAAACCTGAAAATGATGCCAAACCTAACAGGTGCATTTGAATTGATACTTGGCCACACCACCCACCATGTGGTTGGCTTGGACAGTTTACCTTAAGCCAATCAGGGCTCAGCTCCTACTTTAGAGCTACAGTTTGAATTTTCTCCCTATAAATAGGGGTACCACCTGCAACTGTTTCATACAGCATATGATCCTGAAGAAGACTGAGAGAAGTCGAAACGTTGATGATTGATATGCTGTAATTGTAAATAATGTAAATAGTTTTGATTAAAATGCAACAAGGCAAAAAAACAAGCCACAGTCTCTTCATTTTTTCATCATTTTGCCATCTTGAGCAGTATTTCACTGACATCCTATGCAACAACTTCAACATTTTTTGAAAAATGTTTGATGACAACCTAGACCCAACTTGGACCACGGTCTACTACCGCAAAGGCAGGAGAAGACATCGTCACCTTGACCAGCCGACAAGCTCCAGAAGACACGTGAGAGGTAGCCTCAGCCCTCCAACAACCACACCAACAGACAGGAGACATACGTCTGTGGCACGTGGCCCCCCGCAGAGGCACCGGGATGGCAGCCACAACCAGTTCTACAAGGAGAACAGAAACACAACTCACTACCACAGAGACAAAAATTCAGCTGGGCCCAAGAGGCTGCAGCACCAGAGTCACGTGAATTCTCCACACCTATATGATGACCAGCAGTTCACTACAAAGGTCAGAGCATTATATAAACTCTTGAAAGCTAAGCACCACCTCAACAACGTGGCAAATGAGAACTATTATCCTCCTGCAATCCAACATCTAACCAGCCATTTGGAAAGATTTATCAGACCAGCTCAGCCCACTACGAGAACAACTGACCTAATTTTAGAAAACGCAAGAAATTGGTCATTTAACACAATTTGCATCCTGAGACAGCACTATAAAGAACAGATGCAATTTGAAAAAAACTTTCTCCTTGACCTTAGAGATGACCTTTGGTCTCCTCTGGAGATCGCAGTCAAGTGGGCAAGGAAAAATTTGGGGAAGAGATTCTCCTCACGAACTGTTATAGAAGTCTGTGAGTACTTGTTGACAGACGAAGAGCTGACACATCCTCCCAGCGTCACAATTAAGTCGCAGAACGATGACGCAACTCTCCCTCAAAGACCAAACTGGACGCTAAATCAAAACAATTCACCACCTGTATTAACCTCATCGAGTGTGGCTGCGAGCGCCACGGGTGCCAGTCCCCCTCCAACTCATCCAAAACATCGACAGCCAACGGCTAGCATCCATGCTAACATAAACAACGCACCCCAACCCGGAAGGCCACGCCCCCCCACTTCTCCCGAGCCACAACGTCGACCATAGTGTTGCAGGTATGCAACACTACAGCGAGTAGGAGGGAGTCCATCGAGTCATCATCTTCTTCTTCTGCACCAACAGCAGCTGATTATGACGTGCTGGGCGCACGTCCTCATCACGGCCTTCAGCCATCTTGGATCCAACTTCCTCAACAGGTGAGGGACCCCACCTACAAATCAACGTGCACCAACACTGCTGAGCAGGTGACGCTGGAGACACCAACCTCCACCCCTCCTCATCTGCAAACATTGACCATGAGTAGAGATGACCTAACCTGCTCAGGTGAACCTCCACAACAGGAGGTGGTCAAAACTAAACTTCCTGCTTCACTTCCCTCATCAACACAGCCACAGGTTCTGGAAAAGCAGCCGGGTGTTTTTTCAGACCATGAGAACAATCTGACAGCCAGCAACGCCCCCCCTGAGGCCCAGGCTGAACCTTCACCTCTCCAACCACAGACATCCTTAAAGGTGGTATACAGTAAGGATAATTCTTCAAAAAAATATAACTTCAGATTTGAAAAGATCCTAGCTTTGAGTATAGCAGAACGCAATCTGCTTAATAAATATCTGGCCGGTGAACGAAGCCAGATTAACATTGATCACATTTTAGAAAAAATAAAACAATAATGTTTCAGACCAGAGTTAACTTCTAGAGACTCCACAGAGGATTAAAGGATTTGCTCCTCCTCTCATTGAGGTTCAATTTGAGTTTACTAAATATTTTCACTGATCAAAGCACAACACAGCTGGTAATGTGATGGCCAATGGGCTTAATCATTTTTTGAATTATATGACCTTATATATAAAACCCTACAGAGATGGGAATCAAGAAAGGTAATAATAATAATAATATTCACAATTTATTAAAGAATTTTATTTTGGATAAAGCACAAAGCCATCTGGTAAATTTAGACTCTTCTTTCATCCCCATCTAAGCTCAATATGGTGGTAGTAGCATAACATCAGAGGGTCCTCCTTGTGGTTCTGACTGCAGGCTCCATCCTAACTACCAGCATGTAGCCATCTAATGAATCGATCTGTAATGAAAAACAATACCTCAACTAAGTACAATCTGACATTTGCTTGTATTAATGACACAAAATGAGTGCATTATGGTCTCTGGGGTCTGAAGGAGGAGGGGCTCTTGTGTATGAATTAAAGTGGGCGTGCCCGTGCACTTGGGAATCCCATGAGGATTCTCGACACGTTTGGATCCCACCGCTTCGCAGTGGGATCCATACTCTTTTTTACCTAACCCAAAAGCTCAACACAGCATGGAACTGCACCTTTTCAAACACAAATACAGCATGGAGCTGCACCTTTTCACACCTTTTCACAGTAGTTGCAAGCAAGGAATGGCTCCTGATGAAGGTCTGGTGACCGAAACGCATAGGGCCGACTTGCTTGCTGGAACTCTGCCCTCACTACGAAGCGGATCCTGAACCATGCCCATGGTCTTCCTACAAGGTAAGGGCTTTGGGCTTGTCTTGTTCCTAACCCTAACCTTAACCAACTCCTCCTACTGATCAAAAGTGGTTCAATTTAGCCTGGATTATGCACGTCTTGTTCTTGCCGGACTGGCCTTGCCTGTATATGGAGCGTGCCTCGCTGTTACCCCTTGAGGGCCAGCAAAACCCCACCTTCTAACCCATTTGAAGTAATGTCACGCTGAACTGTTTAGATTTGTTTAGAAAAAAGAAACAGCTTTAATCAAGTGTTTAGCATCTATCTGTCTGTCTTTTCCTAAAACAAAGTCTATCTGTTCTTCTAAGCTGACCTTCATGCGTTCCGTCTCTGTCTCACGGGCAAAACAAGCCAGCGAGAGAATTGAACGTAACGTTGCTCACACTCTTTTTTTTTAAGAAGACACCTCCTTTCTGAGCAGAAGAGTCTGCGGGGAGTGCCTGAGAGAAGCTGAGTTGAACGGACTTATCTCTCCAAGCTGGTGAACGCGTGATCAGGCGCTAAAGACCCCGTTCTATTCAGCAAAGGTTTCTCGACATGCCTGTTGTGAAACCAATCCGAGCGCAAGCTCAGAACTTTGATTGAATTCTCCGTGGAGGATTCTTTTATCTTGAAAACCAGACCGGAACCAGTCGCTACCTCGGGAGGTTTGAGGCGGACTTCAAGCGAGCCGCTGGAAAATGAACACTGCAAGCCAGCCGGATGGACGATCCGTGCACGTAAGGCTACCTCGTTTTACCGGAGCTGGGGACATAAAATCTTCACCGAAGGTAAAAGTCGTTGTTTGTAGCGGAGGAAAAGTTTAGCTGATTCCGACCGAAGAGTGTGCTGAGTTTCTGGTTAAAACACAACAAGATAATACCTCTCCTCATCCTCCATTTTCTTTCATCCTCCATTTTCTTCCCTGGAACTTTCTTATGTTGAGTATCTAAACTGTAAGTTTGTGCAACAGAAATAAGTTAATATAAGACCCATTACCTTGTGTTCTGTTGTTCCTATGTTACATAAAACACTTTGTAGAACTGTGCTTTATGAAGTTCAGTCCGTTTCCTTATAGGTTGACTGGCAGTTCTGCCACATCCAATATGGCGGCCGCTACAACGTACCTCCACTACGGTCCAGCCCACTCAACGAAGTGTCCACTAAAAACTGCCTCACCTGTTCTATGTTGCGATCGCCCTGGCAGATGACAATAGCCACTCAGTGATGGAGAAAGGTCAGAGGAGCTTTGCTATGAAATAATGATGATTGATTGTTTGAAATGTATTTAATAAGTTAACTCAGAAACCGCCGATCTGACTCCAAATCCGTCCAAATTATCCCCACCCGCCCAAAGCTATTTTTACCCCCAAAGTAGAGAATGAAAACCACCCAATCTGGCAACACTGCCCCTCGCTCTGTTCAACTCACGCTGTGGAGTTGTTGTTTTTTTTAACTTTATTCAGTTCAAAGATTTCGCTGTCGTCTCGTCCCCTCCCCCACTATCGTCTGTCTTGAGGTTGTGATTGGCCAAATGACGCGCTCCAACAAAGATGTTTTATTGTCGACAGATGCCTTGTTGTTTCTTGAAATCCAGTCAGTGGGAAATTATACCATCTAATCTGCCACGGCCCCCCCACCCCCACCAAAAACAAAAACTCTTCGGATCTACACGATTCACGTAAATGATATATTTTGCTTTGAAAATGGCGATTTTTGCCGAAAGGTGACTAGTTTGCAGGTACAATCTAAGATTGTAGCTGTTTTTGTATTGTTTTAATATAATTTTCTTTCATTCATTTTCCTAATTTGTATGCTTTCTTTTATGATTGTCTACTTTTGTCTTACGTTGTCATCATTCTTTGTTAAAAACAAGTCTCACTTGTAAATGAGTCCTTGAGGCTCAATGAGACTAACCTTTATAAATAAAGGTTGAATGAATTTGGATTTGACCAGCAATCTTGGTAAAAATGTATTTCCTAAACTTGACACTCACCCACATAGAAAGAAGTAAATCTTTCACTCCAAATGTGATGGAGCTGTTTTAGTCTGGCATTCATGTGTGTTTATGTGACAATTTAGAAAACATAACCCAAACCCAAGTATCGCTAGATGAAGATTGTTTTCATACGAGTGATGGTAATAAAGGCAGCAGCATCTTGACAGTATCTCTTTATTTTAAACCCTGTGGTGTGCCCTTGGCAGTGTTTTAAAGTATCGTACTAGAAAATAAAACCTCACTTAAAAATCTTTTTATTCAACAAAGTTATTTTTGTTACACATTACCACAGATTAAAAAACACAGTCCACAAAGCAGGACCATCAAATTGTAATAGATAGTAATAGAATTAAAAGTCAAGTATTTTTACAGTCAAAATGGGGCAAATTCACCAGAAAATTCATGGGTCAAAAGGTAATGTTTTCAGACTTAAAGGGAAAGTTCAGATATTTTAATGTGGGATTATGTGGAAAGATTGTGAACACTGAATATCTGACCTGTTGTAGATACTGTAGCTCTTTGAACAATCTCAGTTTTGGAATGAAAATAATTGTGACTGGACTGATGAGCTAATGGCTAGTTTGAGTGGGACTAAAACCAAAGCAGGTAGTTGTCATAAAATGACTCATGTTAAAAATGTCTTAGAGGTTCAAGGATTTTTTAACATTTATGTTGCAGTCAGTTTCACATTACACTGTTACAATTGACAAAGGTGAAAGGGCAACAATGTTTTTACCCTTGTCTGTACAAATAGTCACATTTTTATGAATTAACAAACTGTTATAATAAAACTTTCAAGAAGTAATCTTTGAATGTACATCTAGAACTGACTAATTTTTGGACTCAGCCAAATTCAAAAATGTTTCCACAGCCTTAGAACACACAAAACTGACTGTAACACTTACATATAAAGAGTTAAACATTTGGTGTGGTAGAATCTTAACATGATTTAACAGGCATGCTGTAATATTTCTGCTGGAATAAATATGACATGTAAAATGGACAGTGGTGTAAAATTTTATATTTTTTTAATGAAATTTTAATAATTTAGGTTGTTTTAAAATGACAGGAAACCACTTTGGTCTTAGCCCTGCTTGGATGAGCTGTTAGCTTATTGTTTTTTTTTAATCTAAATAAAAGCTTATCTACTGAGGTAGGATAATTATTGTTCAAAACCATACACAAAGATGTTTTCAATTGACAGAAGTTAAAACCACAGACTTGTACACACATGCAGCACAAACCGATGAGTAACTTTTTCTACCAGCTCCTCACAGGAACCTCTAGGAAATACAACTTGTCTCATTTAACACAAACTCATTCTTCAAGAAATAATTAAAAAAACGTTCCTGTAGATGTAGTGCATGACACCAACTTGATATATGAATGGAGTTTGTTTTATTCATTTATTTTTGGTTGATTTTGAATAACTGAGGGTAAAAAAACTCACTTGTTTAAAAAAAGACAAACAATCTAGATAACTGTACAACACATATATAGATAATGACGTTTCTTTTTTGAGATTATGTACAATAGTATTCATCTGGCTGAAAATTCAAAACAAATGTGTTTAATTACTTTTTCATGAATAAAAAGGTTAGTAAAATGACTTCCCATTTTCCCAAATAGGCATAGTGACAGTTCATTGGTTTAAGCATGGCCACATCAAAACTTAGTTCAAGTAAAATTGTTCATAAAACTGAAATGGACAAATTTGTAATATTTGTGTTGCTTGGATTGTAAACTGACACTTAAAAACAAAATGTTTTGTTCACTAGATTTTATTTTTCAGCCTCCATTCAAACTATAAACTTTGGGACAGGTAAAATTTCAACACGTAGTAACCTGTGACTTTATTTTATGTCATATAAGCATTGGCATCAGAGACATTTGTAGTGTGTGTGTATGTGTGTGTGTGTGTGTGTGTGTTTGTGTGTGTGTGTTCAAAAATTTTGAATAAAGTAGATACCATTTCTGCATTATGATGTATTTTAACAGGTTGTTAAACATCTAGTTTTACCTACATAACTAAACACTTGATTCAACAACTATTTTACAGAGCATGGCAGAAAGGGCCCAGTCACCTTTGACCCCTGATTGACAATTGCCGGCACTAATGTAGGTGATAAGTTAGCACGCAAGACAGAGGTGTGTCCCCCTCCTCCCCCAACCTGTCAAGTGACAGATGAGAAACTGCATACAGTGTGCAGTGGATTTAGGTAACCATAAACCTGGAGTGGAGTTTTAGTGTTTTGAGTATTCTCCTGATAATCACGTAGGATGGATTCATTCACGAAGAAATAGAAACAGTGCTGGGTGAACTAATGTTTCATGTTATATGTGTGTGTGTGTGTGTGTGTGTGTGGGGGGGGGGGGTCCAAAGAGACTTTTTTTAAGTGAGGGGGACATGTCCCAATCACATACAATTGTTCCAACGTCTATGTACTGAAAGGTTAAAACGTTTATTTATGAAACCAAAATGTAATTACCGTAGACTGATTACTGCCAGCAACCAAAATGTGAAAGCAGGCATGCTTGTTTGTTAGCAAAATAACTCACAAACCACTACATTAATTTTAGTAGAACGTTCAGTAGGGGGCCAACTCAATACAGGTGGTCCCCGACTTAGGAGCGCTCTAACATACGAGGATCCGGACTTACGAGCTGGCGAATGAGCAGTAAATTTGTAAAAAATGCAGCACTTTTTTGTGTTTTTAGATGAAAGTGTGTTAGCTAACCGTTTGGAACCACGTTTCTGAGCATGTTTATGAAGTAGTATGAACGTTTTTGATGAAAAACGAGTGTTCGTAGTAGCGCTAGCTTAAATTTTACGGACTTACGACCAAAAATCCGGACTTACGAGAACATGTGCGCGTTGTCGGACTTACGAGTTTTTCATGTTACAAGCAACTCTGAGGTACGGAACTCGCTCGTAAGTCGGGGACTACCTGTACAAGATATCACCACAGCAAGCTGATCGTTCAACGCATGTATGGGGCTACTTAGTCAGTTTTAGCTTATATTTCCTCTGAGGTGGGGGGCATGTCTTCAACATATTTAGCTACAATTTGTTGTGGTTGACCTGAGTCATTCACAAAACATACTCCATACTCAGTGTGTGAGATATTTCCCTAAAACTACCATTGACTGCTGGGGTCAACTCTTTGTCGGTTAACAAAATATTCCATGAACCACTGGTTAATTTTAATAAAATTTTCAGGATGTAATGACTGGTTATACTGTACACCAACAAATAGTTAACTTTTGGAGTGTCTGATTCATCTAGCCACAACTACTCTTGAGAAGACAAAAATAGCTTGTTAGTTTTACAGATGATTCACTAATATTTGGTGTGGTTATTGCTGAAGGGAAGTCACAACACATACTTTGAAGTTAAATGATCTTGTAATATTGCATACAATTGTGCATCATGTTGTTAAGCTTTAACCAAGACAGACAAAACTCTAATCCTAGTCTAAAATGCTGACATGAAGTTGGTAGGTGAGATTGTTTTAGGGATTCCCAAGTCTTGCATTTGCGATAAAATGTACTAACCTTTGTATTTATTTGAGACAAGTGTTCTTGTAGACTTGCTTAACAGACATGAAAAATGTAATCAAAATGAAACAAGATATTGCATAAGGTCTGTAAGAATGAAAATTTAAGTAATCAATTGTGAACATTATTATTATCATTTTAAACCAGCCACTAGGAAGCACAGTGGCGTAGGCAAGGGGGGTTCGGGGGGTTCGAACGAACCGCCCACTTTTAAAGGAGAAGTTGACAATGCTAAACTAATGTTCCTGGATAGGTCAATGGGTAAAGCATCTGCCTTCAGTCCCAAAGCTTGTGGGATCAAGTCTTGCATGGTACAACGTTTTTAAAAAAAAATCATTTCAAATTAAAAAAGCACAAGAAAACTATTTACAAAACAGCAAGGAATAAAACAATGCATTAAATGAAAGGAATCAGATGAAGAAAATAATCTTATCTGCCCCTTCTCAAACTATTTTTTTTTTCAAACACTCGATTCAAACAACTAATTTTACATTTGTCTTTTATTGGATAAAAAAAGTAGTTAATATGCCTGTGAAGAAAGAAGAATGTGTTAACCACAGGCTGTGGTTAACACATTCTTCTTTTTTTATCCAATAAAAGAGTGTTTGAAAAAAAAATAGTTTGAGAAGGGGCAGATAAGATTATTTTCTTCGTCTGATTCCTTTCATTTAATGCATTGTTTTATTTCTTGCCGTTTTGTAAATAGTTTTCTTGTGCTTTTTTAATCTGGAATGAATTAAAAAAAAAAACGTTGTACCATGCAGGACTTGAACTCATGAGCTTTGGGACTGAAGGCAAACGCTTTATCCATTGAGCTATCCAAGCACATCAGTTTGGTCTGGTCAACTTCTCATTTAAAACGAACCGCCCCCCGAAAAATTCTGGCTACGCCCATGAAGCACAAGCCAATGTATCTCTTGTGCCAGTCCCAAGCCTGGGTAAATGGTGAGGGTTGTGTCGGTAAGGGCATTCGATGTAAAACACTTTTGCCAAAACCATAATGCGAGTTCATCAAATTAAATCCATACCGGATCAGTCAAGGCCCGGGTTAACAACGACCACCACCGGTGCTGTTGACAAACAGGGTGCCGGCGGAAATTGTACTAATGTTAGTCAAAGACCCTGAGGAGGGAAACATGTCAGGAAACAGAGGAGAAGAGGAAAGTGAAGAATGTTGGACTGAGGGTTGCAACTCTAAATGTGGGGACAATGACAGGCAAAGGTAGAGAGCTGGCTGACATGATGCAGAGAAGGAAGGTAGATGTTTTATGTGTCCAAGAGACCAAGTGGAAGGGCAGCAAGGCTCACAGTATTGGAGCAGGGTTCAAACTGTTTTACCATGGTGTGGATAGAAAGAGAAATGGAGTAGGGGTGGTCCTGAAGGAGGAGCTGGCAAAGAATGTAGTAGAGGTGAAGAGAGTGTCAGATAGGGTGATGTATCTGAAAGTAGAAGTAGAAGGTCTGATGCTAAACATAGTCAGTGGTTATGCTCCACAGGTTGGATGCAATGGGGAGGAGAAAGATACATTTTGGAAAGATCTGGATGAAGTGATAGAGAGTATTCCTAGGGAGGAAAGAGTGGTGATTGGAGCAGACCTGAATGGACATGTTGGTGAAGGAAACAGAGGATGAGGAAGTGATGGGTAGGTTTGGTGTCAAGGAAAGAAACCAAGAAGGACAGATGGTGGTGGATTTTTCCAAGAGAATGGAAATGGCTGTAGTCAACACCCATTTCCAAAAGGAGGAACATAGAGTGACCTATAAGAGTGTAGGAAGGAGTATGCAGGTCACTTACATTCTGTGTAGAAGAGGAAACCTGAGGGAGATTGGAGACTGTAAGGTTGTGGAAGAGGAGAGCGTGGCCAGACAGCATCGGATAGTTGCGTGTAAAATGACTGTAGTTGTGAAGAAGAGAAAAAGTGTAAAATCAGAGAAGAAGACCAAATGGTGGAAGCTGAAGAAGGAAGAATGTTGTGAGAAATTCAGAGAGGAGCTGTTAAAGACTCTAGGTGGTAAGAAAGAGCTTCCAAATGACAGGACTACTACAGCAACAGTAATTAGGGAGACATGTAGGAAGGTACTTGGTGTGGCATCTGGACGGAGAATGGATGATAAGGAAACCTGGTGGTGGAATAGTGAAGTGCAGGACGCCATTCAAAGAAAGAGATTAGCCAAGAAGAAATATGACAGTGAGAGGACTGAAGAGAGGAGACAGGAATATAAGGAGATGGGACATAGAGCAAAGAGGGAAGTAGCTAAGGCAAAGCAGAGGGCGTACAATGAGTTGTATGGGAGACTGGACACTAAAGAGGTGAGAAGGACTTGTACCGATTGGCAAGACAGAGGGATCAGGCTGGAAAGGATGTGCAACAGGTTAGGCTTATTAAAGATGGGAATGGTAATATTCTAACAAGCGAGGAGAGTGTGACAGGAAGATGGAAGGAGTACTATGAGGAACTAATGAATGAAGAGAATGAAAGCGAAAGAAGAGTGGAGGTCATAGAAACTGTGGACCAAGAAGTGGGAAAGATTCGTGAGTCTGAAAAGCTCTGAAAAGAATGAAGAAGGGGAAGGCAGTAGCACCTGATGACATACAGGTTCGGAAATGTCTTGGAGAGATGGCAGTGAGGTTTTTGACTCAAATATTCAATGGCATAGTTGAGGGTGAGAAAATGCCTGAAGAATGGAGAAGAAGTGTACTGGTGCCCATTTTTAAGAACAAGGGTGATGTACAGAGTTGAAGCAACTACAGAGGAATAAAGTTGATGAGCCACAGGATGAAGATCTGGGAGATAGTTGTGGAAACAAGACTTTGACAAGAGGTGACTATCTGTGAGCAGCAGTATGGTTTCATGCCAAGAAAGAGCACCACAGATGCATCTTTGATTTGAGGATATTGATGGAGAAGTACAGAGAGGGTCAGAAAGAACTCCATTGTGTGTTTGTGGATTTAGAAAAAGCATATGACAGGGTGCCAAGAGAGGAGGTGTGGTATTGCATGAGGAAATCTGGAGTGGCAGAAAAGTATGTTAGACTGGTACAGGACATGTATGAAGACAGCAGGACATGTATGAAGACAGCAGGACATGTATGAAGACAGCAGGACATGTATGAAGACAGCAGGACATGTATGAGGACAGCAGGACATGTATGAAGACAGCAGGACAGTGGTGAGATGTGCTATAGGAGTGACAGATAGCTTCAAGGTAGAGGTGGGATTGCATCAAGGATCGCTATGAGCCCCTTCTTGTTTGCTCTGGTGCTGGACTGACTAACAGATGAGGTCACGAAGGAATCCCCATGGACTATGATGTTTGCAGATGACATTGTGATCTGTGGTAAGAACAATGAACAGGTGGAAAAAAACTTGGAAAGGTGGAGGTATGCACTTGAAAGAAGAGGAATTAAAGTCAGCCATAGTAAGACAGAGTACACGTGTGAATGAGAGGAAGGCCGGTGGAACAATGAGGTTACAAGGAGCAGACGTCACAAAGTTTTGCAGGACTTCACGTACTTGTAATCCATTGTCCAAGAAAATGGGGGATATGGTAAAGAAGTGAAAAAGAGAGTCCAGGCAGTATAGAATGGATGGATCAAAGTTTCACAAGTGATTTGCACCAACTGGGTGTCAGCAAAGCTCAAAGGAAAAGTTTACAAGACAGTGGTGAGACCAACTATATTGTATGGTCTGGACTGGAGACAGTGTCATAGACAAAAAGACAGTGTCATAGACAAAAAGACAGGAGACAGAACTGTAAGTGGCAGAAATGAAGATGTTGAGGTTCTCCTTAGGATTAACAAGGATGGACAAGATTAGAGAAGATGTGCCTGTGATAGGAAAGTCACAGATTCAACTCCAGTACCATAAACATCAAAATGTGGGTGGAAAAGGTGAAACACCAACACTTGCCTCCACCCTCATTTGCCCCACCCTAGGCCCCTGAGCAAGGCCTATAACCCACACCATTTGCTCCAAAAAACAGGTCTCTCTTAAAAACGAGTTCTCATGACTCAATGAGACTACCTGTATAAACAAAGGATACATGAAAAAAAATTCCAGAGGAGGGACAATGGGTTGGACATGTCCAGAGGAAGGACAGTGGGTATACAGTGTACAGTAGGTAGAAGGATATTGGAAATGCAGCTGCAGGGAAAAGACAGAAGGCCAAAGAGGAGATATATGAATGCAGTTAGAAGTAGTTGGGAGTGAGAACAGAGGATACAGAGGACAGAGTGAGATGAAGCAGGACTCACTGTGACAACCCCTGAAAATAGAAAAGCTGAAAGAAGAAGCATATCTTTTTACATGGCACCATTTGTTAAGTTTCTTCCTGTTTTCTCAACTGCACACCTGCGTTGAATAACCAATCAGCATGTCTGCTCAGTCAGTTCACGCAAATCATGGTGAACTAAAATGTTCAGGAGGCCAAAATTTGCAGAATAAAAAAGACATTGTTTAGTTGAGAAAACAACTTTCTATCCATCCATCATCCATCATCTTTTCCCGCTTCCTTCTTAGTTGCGAGAGGTGGGGGACACCCTGGACAGGTCTGCAGTCCATCACAAGGACACCATGAACAGGTCTCCAGTCCATCACAGGGACACATGGGCGACAAACAAGACAAACAAGCATTCACTCTTACTCTCACATACAACTAGGGACAGTTTAGAGTTACCAGTCAGCCTAACATGCATGTTTTTGGTCTGTGGGAGGAAACCGGAGTACCCGGAAAAAACCCATGTATGCACAGAGAGAACATGCAAACTTAACCCAGAACGATCCCCGACCATTTTAGACATCTGTGCCACAGATGAGTAGACAGTGGCAATTTAATGCTATGAAATGTATATAAAAAAGTTAAGTCTGGTCCTCTGGACATTAAAAAAAAAGGTAGAAACGTATCATCTTTCATCTGAAAAACTTCTTCAGTCTGTGGTGCTGTATTTAGAAACACATCATGTCTAACACTGAATGTTAGGAAACACCTTGTATCTGTGATTTTCCTTCCCTCCATTGATTACGGTGACATTATCTACATGAACGCTCCTACAAGCACCTGCAGATGTTGGATGCTGTCTATCAGGGTGCACCCTGCAGATGTTGGATGCTGTCTATCATGGAGCATCCTGCAGATGTTGGATGTTGTCTATCATGGTGCACTAAGATTCATAACTGGTTGTGATTATCGTACCCACCACTGCACCCTGTATTCACTGGTTAACTGGACATCATTAACTTCACGCAGACTCTTCCACTGGTACATTTTCATCTTTAAATCACTTCTTGGTCTGCTGCCTTCATACATCTCCTCCTACATGTCTCTGCATGAGTGCAGCTACAGCGTGCGTTCTCAGGACATGATTACCTGCAGTGTTCCATCAGTGAGGACCGAACTAGACACAATGACCTTCTCCTACTCTGCTCCTGTTTCCTGGAATATCTTACAAAAAAGATCTGAAGATCTTGACCTTGACTTCTCTAAATGGTTTTAAGAATCTGTTGGAATCCTGGCAAAAACCAATGCAGACATGTTCCTGTTTTTGATTTTCTACATCTGCCTTATAATCTGTCTGTTTTGCTACTTTGATATCTTTGTTTTGAATTGTAAAAAAAAATCTGTATTTCTCTCTTATGTTTGTCTAGTGTTGATTGTTTAAGGAAAATCTACTGTTGCTGTTGTCATCATTCTTTGTTTGTAGACAGGTCTCTCTTGTAAATGAGTCCTCGAGGCTCAATGAGATTAACCTGCCTAAACAAAGGTTGAATGAAATTCAGCTCAGTCTTATAAATAGCACCTTCTCGTAGTGGATCAACCAGTTTGTTGTTTACAGCCAAAACCACCGGTACTCACATGATCAACAAGGACCATCAGCCTAAAATCCCCAGTACAGGTAGTCCCCGACTTACGAGCGCTCTGACTTACGAGGTCCCGGACTTAAGAGCATGTATCTCATTAAAAAAATAATAATAATAAAAAAAAAAAACATTTTTTACTTTTTTTTATTATTTTTTTTTTATAAATGAATACATGTACAGTACTGGACAGTCACCAAGCACTTAGCCTATCCTAACACAGTTTTTAAAGATGAAGGAATAAGTTGAATTGTCTCCCTTTCACATAAAGGGAGCAAGCTCCCTATGGAGCCTGCAGGGAGGAGGGAGACAATTCAACTGACTCCTTCATCTTTAAAAACTGTGTTAGGATAGGCTAAGTGCTTGGTGACTGTACAGTAGAGGTGTCGTTTCTTCGCCCGAGCCCGACCCTACCCGAGCCCTACCCGACTTCGGGTAGGGTAGGGCCATATTTTTGCGTTTGATTGGCGGGCCGGGTCGGGCTCGGGCTTTGATGTGGTTTTTTTTAATCATACAGCACAAACAAAACTAAATAAAAATGCACACAATATAAAATTGTTTTAATCTGCTTGTAAAGAATATAAGGCAGTAAGTTTACTGATGAGGAAATAATTAATAGAGTGAATTTAGATGGTGAAAACCGCAGCGCAGCCACTAAATTGCGCAACTCAGCCCCGCTCACCAGCTGACGTGCGTCAGGTGCACGCTGAGCGTGCACCTGACGAGAGCAGTGTGCGGCGCACACTGCTCTCATCTGCGGCGGAACAAGTTGCCGCACCTGAACTTCCTGAAGCTTCAGATTTATTTGGCAGGTTCACAGCTGAAGAGGCTGCGC
>JBBPBX010016322.1:36014-48299 GCA_038048925.1 Garcialebias charrua
TATAAAAAATTTTGACATACGAGCGCCCCCTAGGGACAGAACTTGCTCGTAAGTCGGGGACTACCTGTATACTCCCACGTACGTACGTTCACTCGTACGTATGCATGTACTGTACGCACAGGGTTCAGACATCATACTCGAGTATCCACCTTGAGCAGCTGTAGCGTAGCTCCACAGACAAGGAGCGTTTACCTACGGGACAAATTGAGGTCGCCAATTGGTCATTTGCTGACACGTCTACTGAATTGATTGACGTGTCAAAAACAAAACAAACCGCTGGTAGCCTCAGCTGTGTTCTGTGTTTATATGTTGTTAATAAAAAGTTCTAAAAAATAAACAGGGAGCGCTGGTCCTGCAACCCACACATCAGACCAGCACACCAAGAAATCTCCAGAACCTCCCGCAGCCACACTAGACCTAAGTTTAATTTGCTCGTGACAAATTTGTTCAGTTCTCGTCATTTCAGTCATGGCATCAATGGAGGAGGAAGAGATCACTGCCTTTTGGCAAAACAAAAAACAAAAAAAGGCCAGATCAGGGATGAAGAAGGGGAATTTAATACATTGGTGTCACATACAAAACAGTCCGGCGCCGTTATTGTACGACACCGCGTTTGCGTATGTGGTCGTAAAAATTGAGCTTTGCGCATACATGCCCTGCGGGGGTACGCTTGTACCTCTGTGTACGTACGTGCGTACCTATGTGTATGGACGTACGTGGGATTATACTGGGGGCTGTACGATGGATCGTTAGCACCCTGATGGTTGTTTGCTATTCACAGAGGGCTGAGGGATACTAGCAATAACAGCATTGTAAGAGGGGGACAGTTGAACCCGGAGGCCTCCACCTCTGTTTAATGAAGGACGGTTTCTTTTCACAAAGATGTCCTCCTTTATTCCTCTCTCAAACCCAACGGTTTGAGAGAGGAATGCCTCCAAATGCCCTCTCGATCCAGGATGGGAACATCTTCATCCTTGAAAGAGTGACCTCTGGCCTGGAGATAAGTGTAGACTTTGAGACTTCTAAGACTGAGCTGAATACAGCATCTCAGACTGAAGAAGTCTTTTGGAAGAAAGACAAAACATTTCTATGGGTTTTTTTGTTGTTTGTTTTTTTAATGTCCAGAGGACCAGACTTAACTTTTTTAGATTTTTCTACCTGGATTATTGAGCATGTATCAGGCTATCTAATGTAGATTTTTTTTTCCACATTGACCAGTTGTTTTTAGAATAGTTGTTTATGAAGCTTGAAAAATTATGATTCAAACAATCCTTTGCTTTGTAGTGTAGCTTGGACAAAGACTTCTGACTTTTTCCCTCCACACTCTGGACTCCATGGCTGTCACAACTGTTACAGCACTTAATCATAACAGTGCAAACATCACTTAAGAAAATAGTCACACTATTCCTTTATTCCTGGCAAAAACCAATGCAGACATGCTCATGTCTTTAATTTTCTAAATCGCCTTACAATCTAGCAGTTTTTTTATTTTAGTTTTTTGCTAGTATTACACTTGATTGTCCTTTTGGTTGCCATTTTGTTTTTATTTGTAAAAAAACAACTTGAATTTGTATGCCTATGCCTATTTATGACTGTCTATTGTTGTCATTGTTACATGGTGTGTCACCTGGACAGAGAATGGATGATAAGGAAACCTGGTGGTGGAATAGTGAAGTGTAGGACGCTATTCAAATAAAGAGATTAGCCAAGAAGAAATATGACAGTGAGAGGACTGAAGAGAGGAGACAGGAATATAGAGCATATATACACATATAGAGCAAGAACATAGAGCAAAGAGGGAAGTAGCCAAGGCAAAGCAGAGGGCGTACAATGAGTTGTATGGGAGACTGGACACTAAAGAGGGCAAGAAGGACTTGTACCGATTGGCAAGACAGAGGGATCAGACTGGAAAGGATGTGCAGCAGGTTAGGCTTATTAAAGATGGGAATGGGAATGTTCTAACAAGTGAGGAAAGTGTGATGGGAAGATGGAAGGATTACTTTGAGGAGCTAATGAATGAAGAGAATGAAAGAGAAAGAAGAGTGGAGGTCATAGAAACTGTGGACCAGGAAGTGGGAAAGATTAGTGAGGGTGAAGTCTGGAAAGCTCTGAAAAGAATGAAGAAGGGGAAGGCAGTAGGACCTGATGACATACCAGTGGAGGTTTGGAAATGTCTTGGAGAGATGGCAGTGAGGTTTTTGACTCAAATATTTAATGGAATATTTGAGGGTGAGAAAATGCCTGAAGAATGGAGAAGAAGTGTGCTGGTTCCCATTTTTAAGAACAAGGGTGATGTACAGAGTTGTAGCAACTACAGGGGAATTAAGTTGATGAGCCACACGATGAAGATCTGGGAGAGAGTTGTGGAAGGAAGGCTTAGACAAGAGGTGACTATCTGTGAGCAGCAGTATGGTTTCATGCCAAGAAAGAGCACCACAGATGCATCTTTGCTTTGAGGATGTTGATAGAGAAGTACAGAGAGGGTCAGAAAGAACTCCATTGTGTGTTTGTGGATTTAGAAAAAGCATATGACAGGGTGCCAAGAGAGGAGGTGTGGTATTGCATGAGGAAATCTGGAGTGGCAGAAAAGTATGTTAGACTGGTATAGGACATGTATGAAGACAGCAGGACAGTGGTGAGATGGTAAATGGAGTTTATTTATATAGCGCTTTCCAGCCCCCTGTGAGGAGCCCCAAAGTGCTTTACAATACCAGCCATCCACCCATTCATACACGCATTCATACACCGGTAGCGGCAGACTGCCATGCAAGGCGCCATCCATTCTTACCAGGAGAAACTCGGGGTTAAGTGTTTTGCCCAGGGACACAACGACACATGGTGAGGGGAACCGGGATTCGAACCACCAACCTTCCGATCGGGGGACGACTGCCATTACCACTACGCCACGGCTGCCCCAGATGTGCTGTAAGAGTGACAGATAGCTTCAAGGTGGAGGTGGGAGTGCATCAAGGATCAGTTCTGAGCCCCTTCTTGTTTGCTCTGGTGATGGACCGACTAACAGATGAGGTCAGGCAGGAATCCCCATGGACTATGATGTTTGCAGATGACATTGTGATCTGTGGTGAGAACAGGGAACAGGTGGAAGAGAACTTGGAGAGGTGGAGGTATGCACTTGAAAGAAGAGGAATGAAAGTCAGCCGTAGTAAGACAGAGTACATGTGTGTGAATGAGAGGGAGGAGGTGGAACAGTGAGGCTACAAGGAGCAGAGGTCACAAAGGTGCAGGACTTCAAGGACTTGGGGTCCACTGTCCAGGAAAATGGGGAGTGTGGTAAAGAGGTGAAGAAGAGAGTCCAGGCAGGATGGAGTGGATGGAGAAAAGTTTCAGGAGTGATTTGTGACAAAAAGGTGTCAGCAAAGGTCAAAGGAAAAGTTTACAAGACAGTGGTGAGACCAGCTATGTTGTATGGTCTGGAGACAGAGACATGGACAAAAAGACAGGAGAAAGAACTGGAAGTAGCAGAAATGAAGATGCTGAGGTTCTCCTTAGGAGTGACAAGGATGGATAAGATCAGGAATGAGATCATCAGAGGTACAGCACATGTTGAACAACTGGGAGATAAAGTTAGAGAGGACACACTGAGATGGTTTGGACATGTCCAGAGGAGGGACAGTGGGTATATTGGTAGAAGGATGTTAGAAATGCAGCTGCCAGGAAAAAGACAAAGAGGAAGGCCAAAGAGGAGATATATGGATGCAGTTAGAGAGGACATGAAGGTAGTTGGAGTGAGGACAGAGGATGCAGAGGACAGAGTGAGGTGGAGGAGGATGACTCGCTGTGGCGACCCCTGAAAAGGGAAAAGCCGAAAGAAGAAGAAGATTGTTGTCATTGTTATCCACTGTTGTCAACACTCTTTGTTAAGAAATCAGGTCTCTTGTATATGAGTTCCTGAGGCTCAATGGGATTAACTTGTCTAAATAAAGGTTGGATGAAAAAATTATCTTACTGACTTTACTCCTTTGCTGTTTTTACATAAGAATACTTTGCCAGGATAATTGATTAAGTTTATTCAATCATTAAGGGATAGTTGGTTTAAAAAATGACTCAACGAGGCTAGCCTGTATAAATAAAGGTTGAATGAATGAAAAAAAAAAAAGAGTTGGTATTGCAGTACAATGGATCAGTGGTTAGCACTGTTACCTCACGGCATGAAGGTCCTGGGTTCAATCCCCAGTTGGAACTGGGGTCTTTCTGTGTGGATCTTGCATGTTCTTCTCGTGCTTGCATGGGTTTTCTCTAGCCGTTTTCGTATTGGCCAGCCCTCAATGGCCCGGGCCGCCCCCGGTTTGCCCATAGCCCGAACTGGCCCGCCCGCGTTCATTACGCATTATGTAGAGAGCAAGCCTTGAAGTGGGTGGGGTGTTCACTTGACGTGGGTGGAGTGTTCACTTGACGTGGGTGGAGTAATAATAATAATGAATTCAATTTATAATGCACTTTTCATTAATAAAAATCTCAAAGTGCTACAATGTGTAACAAGGTAAAGGTAAAAAATAAAACAAGTGATTAAATCAAATAAAATCTATAATAATATCGACTAAGATCAAAGATAAAATCATGTAGATTTAGGCTTGCTTAAAAAATAAATAAAATAAAACAAGTGACAAGTAAAATCAATAAAGAGAACAGCTAAGATCAAAGATAAAATCATGTGAAAGCAGAATAGGCTTGCTTAAAAAGAAAAGTCTTAATGCCGCTTTTAAAGTCAACCAGTGACTGTGGAGCTCTCAGGTCGTCAGGGAGGGAGTTCCACAGGCGGGGGGCAGCCACACAGAATGCTCGGTCTCCCATGGTCCTCAATTTGGTCCGAGGAATATGAAGTAAATTACTGTTCTGTGATCGTAGAGACCGGGTGGATGAATATGGTGCAAGAATGTCCTTTAGATAGTCAGGTGAAGTTCCGTGCAAGCATTGATGGGTAATGAGAGCAGTTTTATATTGAATTCTGTAGGTGACAGGAAGCCAATGGAGGTTATGGAGAATGGGTGTAATATGATCAAATTTGCAAACTCTCAACAGAATCCTAGCTGCACTGTTTTGAATATATTGAAGCTTCTGAAGGTTTTTGCCAGGGATTCCAATAAACAGTGAGTTGCAGTAGTCGAGCCTGGAGGAGACAAAGGCATGGACAAGTTTCTCAGCATCAGGAAAAGTCAGAGATGGGTGAAGTCTGGAGATGTTTCGGAGATGGAAGAAACAGGTTTTATGATTTTCAAATGGGAGTGTTCTTTTAAGAGCGGACACGCCGCTAAAAATGTTTGTTAGCTGAATACAGTGTATATATATTAGTGTTTCTGAGTTAAATTTTTGTTAATGACTGACTACAATTCAGCTTATGTTAGGACGTAAATAACACGAAGCGCGTACCCATAGCCTAAAGAGCATTTCCGCCTTTCTATAAAGTTCTATAAAATATAACTAACATTCTCTAACTCTTGCGCGTAGCCAGGGTTTTAAAATATAACTGATAATCTCTAAATCCTGCTCGCGCCAGAATTTTACAGGTGGCAAATCCTTCATAGGAAAGGTTGACTCCAAAAAACTAATAAGCTGCTGTGGCGTAAAGGGATAAGCACTTGGCTTTAAGCACACGTTTTATCTTGACCCGTAGGCTACGAGTTCGAATCTCAGCTGGGTCAAGTTATTTTATGTTTGTCTTTTATTGGAGAAAATAAATAGAAGTAGCAAACATAAAATAACTTGACCCAGCTGAGATTCGAACTCGTAGCCTACGGGTAAAGATAAAACGTGTGCTTAAAGCCAAGTGCTTATCCCTGTACGCCACAGCGGCTTATTAGTTATTTTGGAGTCAACCTTTCCTATGAAGGATTTGCCGCCTGTAAAATTCTGGTGCGCGCAAGATTTAGAGATTATCAGTTATATTTTAAAACCCTGGCTACGTGCAAGAGTTAGAGAATATTAGTTATGTTTTATAGAACTTTATAGAAAGGCGGAAATGCTCTTTAGTCTATGGGTGCGCGCTTCGTGTTATTTACGTCCTAACATAAGCTGAATTGTAATCAGTCATTAACAAAAATTTAACTCAGAAACACTAATTCAGCTAACAATTATTTTAGGGGTTTCTGTAGTTAAATATTAATGAAATCAGCTCGCGCTGAGGTTGTTTGAATGAGTCCCGCCCCTGCTGCAAACAACAAATCAAATGTGAGCAGTACATGACGTCAAACTGGGTCCGTGGGGCCGGCCCGATAAGAACCACGGTGGAGATGGTTCCAAAACAAGGACGGATCCCGGGCGGAAAAGGAAAATGCGAACATGCCGAACCTGGGTTAGAAGCAGGGTGGAGCCGGGGAGAGCCGAGGAGGGCTGGCCAATGTGAAAATGGCTTCTGTGTACTCCAGTTTCCTCCCACATGCATGTTAGGTTGCCTTTAAATCCAGGCCTCCTTTGCAAAAGACATCTGTGATCTTAATGGGACTTCCCTGGTTAAATAAAGATTAATAAATTAAATAGTCTATAGTTGTTTTCTCAGCACTACCCCTTCTCCTCTCCCCAAGGACATTCCATGCAGCAGACAGTGTTATTGTGATATCCTCACTATATTCTATGCAGCCTCTTCGTGCTTTTTATGAATGTCTCTTAAAAAAACACTGAGGCTGCTAAAAACCAGAAGTGAAATCAGGGTTTTGTTTTTTGGATGTTCAGTCCCCTTTCTCATCTTGTCGATTCTTTCTCCAGTTACAGCAAGAGCTGTGGCAGTGCGTGAGCAAAGGAGGAAAACAAATAGCTGGTTCCCTGCTGAGTTAGAGGGCTCCCAAATGCCCTCAACCTCTTCAATAAAAAAATTGAGGAGGTTGTTTTGTATTCCAAAACTCATCTTTTTTCATCCCACACATCCTTAACTGTCTTGTCAACTTTGCCCTATTTTTAAATCCTGTATTATAATGATGGTTTTCCTGTTTACTATAACATCCTCTCATTCTGCAGGGTCTTGTAATAGTGCTCCTGTTGGGTGTGGCTGCAGGCAGAAACGGTGGACTGGCGAGGCAGGGTGGAGGTGCGCGGCAGGGCCTGGCCGAAGCCGTCTATCAGCAGGTCAGGGTGGGGAGGAGGGGTGAGCATGTCAGAGCAGGATGGGTGAGGGGGCGGAGTCATGGAGGAGGAGGAATGGGGGGGAGGAGGCAGCGGGGAAGAGAATGGGGGTGGAGGTAGGGGCATGTGGGAGGACGGTACCAGAGTGGGAGGTGGAGGCATATGGGAGGAGGTGGAAAGAGCGGGAGGCAAGGGGGAGGAGGGTGGCTGAGGGGACGGAGGAGGAGGAAGATGGGACGATGATAGCTGAAGTGGAGGAGGCAAGGTAGAGGACACAGTGGGGAGGGGTGGGGGAGGTAGCTCTGGTCCTCCTTCAGGGCTTTGCCCGGTTATGGACAAGCAGATGGAGTTCGTTTTCACCGGAAGTGTCTGGTAGTCTCTGTAATGGCTTACATTGTCCTGCCGCTGCAGAACCATGTTATGTTTGTTGCCCATCACATTGGAGGCTGTCATGTTGCCACTAATGGTGTTCCTCCATTCCCAGGGCTTGCCATTACTGGCCGAGACGCGCACCACCGGATGGTGAGGAGCATGAGCATCGATGGTGACAATGCTCCCGCTGCTGGCGATGCTCCCGGGGTTGCTCCCGGGGTTGCTCCCGGGGTTGCTTCCCGTGTCTAGGTCAGATGGGATGTGGTAATATGGTGACTCAGGGCAGTTGGAGCCACCACCGGAAGAGGAGCCACCATCTGACATCTTAGTGAATGAACGTCCTTTACCCTGCTGCTTTGACATGGCCATGACCTGCAGATAAGGAAATCTCATCAAAGTGCATCCATCCATAAAAACAGTTGCTAAAACTCTCCTATACGCAACACATTTGGAGGCAATTTAATTTAATCAGAAAATTAAAAACCCAGCACTCACAGAACGAATGTGTATCACTTATCATCATTTAAATTATACAAGATAAAGAGAAATAATATTGCTTTTTAGAATAAATTTTGAAAATAACATTTGGGATGTCACATAGTATTGCAAGATGTTGTGTGATGTATTAGTGCTTTAAGTATGTGTTGAGAATAACTGTCAGCTACTACCACTGTAAATGTTAGCTCAATCTTATTTCAGCGTTTCCCTCTTCAGGGGTTGCCACAGTGAGTAATCCTCTTCCATCTCACTTGGTCCTCTGTGTTCTCTGTCCTCACTCCAACTACCTCCATGTCCTCTCTAACTGCATCCATATAGTGTATATCCTCTGTCTTTTTCATGGCAGCTGCATTTCTAACATGGTTCTACCAGTCTACTCACTGTCTTTCCTCTGGACATGTCCAAACCATCTCAGTCTGAACTTTCTAGCTTTAATTCAATTTAAATTTAATTCTGTTTATTTATATAGCACCGATTCACAACAGAAGTTGTCTCATGACACTTAACAGAAATATTCACTTGCATAAAAAACAGTTAAGAACTATTCCCTGATGATGCATGCTCAATAATCCAGGTAGAAAAATAAAAAAAAAGCTAATTCTGGTCCTCTGGACATTCGAAAAACAAAACAAAACAAAAAAATTGTAGAAACGTTTCGTCTTTCGTCCAAAAGACTTCCTCAATCTGAGATGTTGTATTCAGCTCAGTCTTATAAATAGCACCTTCTCACAGTGGATCAACCAGTTGGCTGATGACAACTGAAACCAGTTGCTCACATGATCAAGGAGGACCATCAGCCTAATGATGGATCATTAGCACCTGATGGTTGTTTGCTATTCACAGAGGGCTGAGTGACACTAGCAATAACAGCATTGTAAGAGGGGGACAGTTGAACCTGGAGGCCTCCACCTCTGTTTAATGATGGACGGTTTCTTTTCACAAAGATGGCCTCCTTTACTCCTCTCTCAAACCATCTTGTCTTGTGTGTGATTTCTCCTTCTGTCTGGCTCCCGAGTTAGTGGGGACGCTGTCTGCTCTGTGGTACAGAGTCCTGATGACTTCTAACTTGTGCTCCAAAGGGTGATTGGAGTCAAACTGCAATGTCTCCACTAACTCAGGAGCCAGACAGAAGGAGAAATCCCACACAAGACAGGCTCTAGAGAAATGTGGATATCCTAACTGGGCCTTCCTGAAAGCAGAGAAGGAACCCAAACAGGACTCCAGCAGCCATCAGGTGAAAAAAAGGAACCCAGACCCAGACCAGTGGTTGTTCCGTATGTTGCGGGAGTTTCAGAGACATTGAGATGTTTATTTTCTAAACACAACATCCCAGTGGCACAAACAGAGTAATATTGTGTATGTTGTTCAGTGTCAGGAGGGTGATCAGTCTTATATCGGGGAAACTAAACAGCCACTGGCCAAAAGGATGGACCAGCACAGAAGATCATCATCATCAGGTCAGGACTCTGTGGTCTACACTCATCTCCAGGTCAGAGGTCACTCTTTCTGGGATGAAGATGTTCACATCCTTGATAGAGAGGAACGATGGTTTGAGAGAGGAGTAAAGGAGGCCATCTTTGTGAAAAGAAACCATCCATCCATTTTCTTCCGCTTATCCGGGGTCGGGTCGCGGGGGTAGCAGCCTAAGTAGGGAGGCCCAGACTTCCCTCTCCCCAGCCACTTGGAGCAGCTCCTCTGGGGGAATCCCAAGGCGTTCCCAGGCCAGCCGAGAAACATAGTCCCTCCAGCGTGTCCTGGGTCTTCCTCTGGGTCTCCTCCCGGTGGGACATGCCCGGAACACCTCACCAGGGAGGCGTCCAGGAGGCATCCTAACCAGATGCCCGAGCCACCTCAACTGGCTCCTCTCGATGTGGAGAAGCAGCGGCTCTACTCCGAGTCCCTCCCGGATGACTGAGCTTCTCACCCTATCTCTAAGGGAGAGTCCAGACACCCTGCGGAGAAAACTCATTTCAGCCGCTTGTATCCGAGATCTCGTTCTTTCGGTCACAACCCAAAGCTCATGACCATAGATGAGGGTGGGAACGTAGATCGATCGGTAAATTGAGAGCTTTGCCTTTTGACTCAGCTCTCTCTTCACCACGACAGACCGGTACAGCGCCCGCTTCACTGCGGACGCTGCACCTATCCGCCTATCGATCTCACGCTCCAGTTTTCCCTCATTTGTGAACAGGACACCAAGATACTTATGCCCCTTTTCCATTAGTACCTGTAGTACCGGTACAGGCCTACTCTACTCTACTCGGTATGGTACATGTTGTGTTCCCATTATGCTTTCAGTACCGGTTCCAATGGGGGGGGGGGGGTTCGAATTGACAACTCCACCCCTCACCAGCTGTTGGTACTGAGAAGCAGAAACTTTTTAGTACAGGGTGAGAATTTATTTTGAAGTTGTATGTATGTATGTATGTATATACATACATATATATATATGCAAAAGCAAACAATGCCCCAGGGACCCATCCCTGCCTGATGCCCTCAATAAGTTTTATGCACGTTTTGAAGATCCAAACAGACCAGCTAGCACCAGACTCACCTCATCACCAGACGAAGAGCACCTCAAAGTGACCACAGCAGAAGTGAGAGGTAGTCTCAGAAGGATCAACCCTCATAAAGCTACGGGTCCAGACAACATCCCAGGGAAAGTTCTGAAGGAATGTGCGGACCAGCTCTGTGAGGTGCTGGCTGACGTCTTCAACACCTCACTTTCACTGGAGTCAGTTCCCACCTGCCTGAAGACTGCCACCATCATCCCAGTCCCAAAAAGCTCCACAGTGACTGGTCTGAATGACTATAGACCAGTGGCTCTCACCCCGATAGTCGCTAAATGTTTTGAGAAACTGGTCATGTCCCACATCAAGACAACCGTCAACATCAGCGAGGACCCTCATCAATATGCATACCGCGAGAACCGATCAACAGAGGACGCCATCTCCTCTGTGGTCCACACTGCTCTCACCCACCTGGATCAGAAGGACTCATACGTGCGTCTGCTCTTTGTGGACTTCACATCTGCTTTCAACACCATGATCCCCCAAACTCTGATAGACAAACTATCCACACTTGGACTAAGCCCCTCCATCTGTAACTGGGTACTAGACTTCTTAACAAACAGACCACAGTCCGTGAAGATCCACAACTTCTCCTCCTCCACCATCACCCTCAGCACTGGCTCTCCTCAAGGATGTGTGCTGAGCCCTCTTCTGTTCACTCTGCTCACATATGATTGTACAGCCACACATCCAGGCTGTCATATTGTTAAGTTTGCAGATGATACAGCTGTGGTGGGATGCATCACAGATAATGATGAATCCAGCTACAGACAGGAGGTGGAACATCTGGAGAGCTGGTGCAAAGAGAACAACCTTCACATGAATGTGAAGAAGACGAAGGAGATGATTGTGGACTTCAGAAGGAACAAACACACCCACACCCCACTGTATATAGGTGGATCTGCGGTGGAGGTGGTCTCCAGCTACAAGTACCTGGGTGTACACTTGAATGATAACCTCAGCTGGAGCAATAACACCACCAGCCTGATCAAGAAAGGTCATCAGAGACTCTACTTCCTCAGACGGCTGAGACGAGCTGGTCTGAGAAGCTCAGTCCTCACCTCGTTCTACAGGTGTGCAGTGGAGAGCGTCCTGTGCTCCAGCATCAACGTGTGGCATGGAGGCTGCACAGTTGCAGAGAGGAAAGCTCTACAGAGAGTGGTGAAGGCTGCACAGAAGTCTGTGGGAGTCAGTCTCCCCACCATCACAGACATTTACACCTCCAGATGCAGAAAAAGAGCCACCTGCATCATGAAAGACCTCACTCACCCAGCACACTCACTCTTTGCACCACTCCCCTCGGGACGGAGGTTGAGGAGCATCAAATGTAGAACCACTAGACTGAGAAACAGCTTCTACCCTGAGGCTGTCAGACTCATGAATAAATAAATAATAAGAATAAACACTGCAAAATGTCACATCATACTGATACTGTACTGATCTGTTTCTTGTTGCTGCGTTCATCTGTGACCATCTGCTCATGTTCGTGCTGCTGTTTATAATGATGTTTTTCTACTACATTAGGGCTTAGTGTATTACTAGCTGATGTGATGTCTCTCTTAGTTAATCCTAGATGTTATTATTGTATTTCTCTTGCATTTGTTGTTGGATGTAACTGGGACCCTGTGTACATAATCTCGTTTTCAACACATGTACTACATGCGGTGCAAATGACAATAAATTCTCTCTGACTCTCTGACTCTGATATATATATATATATATATATATATATATATATATATATTATATATAAATATATATATATACATAT
>JBBPBX010016323.1:2293-27829 GCA_038048925.1 Garcialebias charrua
GAAAAGCCGAAAGAAGAAGAAGAAGATATATATACACATATATATACATATAATGTATACAGGTAATGGGAAATGTGTGTATATGTGTAAATGTATATACTGCATTAAACCAAAAACATGCATTTTAGTCTGATCCGTAACTGAATTGTCTCTAGGTGTGAGTGACAGAGTGAATGGTTGTTCGTCTCATTTGTCTCTAGTGTCCCTGCGATGGACTGGAGACCAGTCTAGGGTGTACCCCACCTCTCGCACAGTGATGGCTGGACATGGGCACAAGTGACCCCGCATCCCTAAAGTAAAGAAGTGGGTAAAGATAATGGATGGATGGATGGATGAAGCAAAAAGTGTGTTTGTGTCTAATGTGGAGACTGGCTCTGAGGCTTGACATTAATGTTGTGAATAGACCCGTTTAAAGGCAGGTGGGCCTAAATAATTACATTTCATAGTTTTTCATTTCTGTCTAATAAATGTCATGAAAACCATCTCTGGTGTCTTTGTGTATTAATTCTCAGATCAGGTGTGTTGATTGAAAGAGGAGGAAGTCCAAGTCCTCGAGGCTCCGTACTCATCCACCTCATCAGTTTATGAGATGCGGTAATTCATCGTGCGCGTCAAAATCAGGAGTTATTAGGTTAAAGGGCCGCTGCATCTGGCACTCCACACTCAGTTTCACACTCATTAGCAGCTCATTAGAAGAGTGAAATGGTTTATCAGCAAAGCCTGCCCAAATATTATGAAAATACTGTACAGCACAGAAGATGCATCCTAAACCTCCTTCATTTCCACTGATTGCATTTATTTGAGCATAAATAAAATACATAATTGCTATTCAGGGATAATACTGGCTTTCTGTGACATTTAACAGCATGACCTCAGCTTGTGTCCACTTCTGTCCATGTCTGAGACAGAAATCCAATGAATTAATCACCCGTTAAACCTCTTGTTTGTCCTGCTTTTAAATTACTGTGACTTCAGTAATGATATTAATTCAGTGTCAGACAAAGAGGGCTTATAGGCACACATCTCTGTATTCAATTTAAAACATGGATAAATTACTTCTTATAACTCACCATTTTAGTTTGATTTAAACGGATTAGGAATATGGACCTAACTCATGTTCAGATTATACAGTATGTTGTACCCATTTAAAAGAAAACCTCTTAGGCAGCATGGTGACTTAGTGGTTAGTACTGTTGCCTCACAGCAAAAACGTCCTGGGTTCAATCCAGGATGGAATCGGGGTCTTTTTGTGTGGAGTTTGCACGTTCTCCTCGTGTTTGTTTGGGTTTTCTCCAGGTACTCCGGTTTCCTCCCACAGTCCAAAAACCTGCATGTTAGTTTGCCTTCAGTTCCAGGCAGATCTTGGAAAACAGATCTGTGATCTTGATGTGATTCGCCTGGTTAAATAAAGGTTAATTAATAAAAAATAAAATATGCATCTAATCCTCAAACAACAAAGGTTCATGAGTAACGGGTGATTGGTTAAAAGTGTTCACAGGGAAATTGTGTTCCCATTCAATGCATTATAAAGTCAAATTAGTCCAGATGCAACTTGCAATTTAGTTTAAGCTGGTTTATCCTTTAGGCGGAACAAAAGTGCGTCATGTAAACGCTCCGTTCGGGTTATTGTTTGTGTATTCTGCGTCATCCGACCTAATTTGTGATCCGAACGAAACGGGTGGTTTACACCGATCCGTAACCCGATCAATGTGCATGTAAACACTTGATCTGTTCCTTTTATCGGACTGTGGAAAACTGTCCTGACTGCGCATGTGCGCTGCGCACCCCTCCCCTACGTGTTTCCTTTTCCAGCGCTCTCATACTGCGAATAAAAAAGACTAAAAGCATGCGTTGCTTACCTGTAGCTCAGTCAGGGAGTGCAGTAACAACTCCATCGCCGTCATTACAATCTGGCGCGGGTCCATTTTTGGCGCGTCTGTTTACTTTCGTCCTAACTAACTTCTTCTTCTGTGGTTTTCACGAAAGTAACTTCCTCCTCTGTGTTTTTTTTTAAGGGGAGTGTACCACTTTGCGCATGTCAGAACTTCTGATCAGAATAAAAGCCTGCTGCATGTAAACGCTCGTCATGAACGGATTGTGGCCATGTAAACAGTACTATCTAATTATGCAATCAGAACACATTTCAATCCGGTCACAGAATTTTGCACATGTAAACATAGCTTGAGTCTGCAGTATTTCCAGGTTTTCAACCTTCGTTTTGAATCAGTGAGTTTGTTAACTCATAGACTTAGCAGTAGTCTTCTAGAGGGCGTGCAGGGTTCAGGCTAATGGAAACCTCAAACTCATGAATCCAGATTCAGTGTGAGGATTCAGACCTTTAATGAGTGAGTCAGTAACGGACCAGCTCTGACCCTAACCCAGAACATTTTTCACATTTACATTAAATCAATAGGTACACATCCTTTTAGATTGGGTTTCTAATTTGATCTGAAATAATAGCACATGTAAAAGTCATGCTTGCTGATCTTTTTGTTGTTGTTTTTTTTAGATTCCAGAGCGAGTTCTGGAATAAGTTCAGTTCAGGAAGTCAGCAGGGATTTTCGAGGTGAGTTGGATGAGCAGACACGCAGGTGAAAGTTAAGCTGAGCCGACTTCCTCTTGTTTTCGCAGGAGGAATGTTTTGACAGAGGAAAACTTCTTTTTTTTAAAGGAGTTCCAAGAACACAAAAAGGTTTCTGTGAGGAGAACAAGGTAAGTTTGCAAACATTAGATCTACAGGAAAAGTCCTATAGAGTTTTTTTTTTTAAAGTCTGTGTGGCGTGCTAACAATCACCGCGTGGCGTTTAACAACCCAGTAATGAATGGAGGTGTAACTATCTGCTTCAGGTATAATGTGGTTTAATCAGCAGTCGTCAGAGACAACTGCACAGGTCGCTGAAGAAAAAACAACTGGAACCTGACATTATGTGTACAGAGGACTGGGAGGTGCAACACAAGTAAAAAATACAGAAATTATATAATGATAAACCACTGCAAGAAATGTTTTAAGTAGCTTTGTAATTGTGTTTTTTGCTTTTGATTAATTTCTACATTTTTTTGTTGTATTTCTTTGCAAACTACCAAGTGAAGGTTACGGAATACAAAAAGTATGCAAACGTTGAATATCCAAATTAATGTTTTTAAAGGTAGCTTATAGCTTGCAATAATAATAATAATAATACTTGTTATTATTGTTATTGTTATTGCTATTGTTATTATTATTATACATTATATTTATACTGTAGGTGTGCTTCAAATTTCCCGTGGTCAACTTAGAGATTAAAAAATAGAATAGATGTTAATATTTGTCCAAGGAAAGTCTACTGTTGCTGTTGTCATCATTCTTTGTTTGTAGCCAGGTCTCTCTTGTAACTGAGTCCTCGAGGCTCAGTGGGATTAACCTGACTAAATAAAGGTTGAATGAATGAATTCTGTGCATAATATTACAAATTTGTTCAGCACTTCCTGTTGAACTGAGCCAGTATACCTATCCAACTAACTGTGTTTATCTACACAGTTTCCAACGTCTCTTGTCTTATGTCTGTATTCATTTCTGTGCTGACAGTCCTGAAAATAGTTAACACTATAAAAGTTTACATCTGGCAGTGGAGAACATGAATTGTTGAGCAACTGAAATGTTATTTATAAATGGCTGAAAAAGCGGCTGCTCCAGTTTCCAAACGCCTTCAGAATATTTTCAGGTGGTAGCTGTAGGACCTCTGTTCTGCAGTTACAACTCTGGTTAAAAGACATCAAATTCAAAATATTAAATATGATGAAAATATGTCAAACACATGTTATTTTCAGAGTCAAACATGTTGTTTTTCTGTATCGTCTCAATAAAAGTGGGTTTGAAATGATTTGCAAAATTGCTGCGCTACAGTATATGTGTTTTTTTCCCGCCTAACTTTTTTTGGATGCAGCTGTGCAAAAACATTCGAAACTGGCCATTTAAATCAGTTCTCAAGTGGTGGGTCTGTGGCAACAATGGCTGTGATGAATGATGATTGGAAGGCCTTGATTGGACTGTCCAACCGAGGCCTTCAATCATATAAAAAAAAAATGCACAACTTGTTGGGTGACATTTTATGTCAACAAGTGAGGATTTTTTAGCCCCATTGGGCACAATCAGCAGTATATTGATGGATTTGTGAAGAATGGAGACCCAGTCATGCCAACACAACACAATAATGCACTTATAATTAAGCAGATTATGATGACTCTTCTATTCTTTATCTGCCTCGGATGATGGACGCTTGCTGTGACCAAAAACAGACGCTGTTGAAAATGTTGTTTTAATATTTACACCCGAGTAAATCACGCCAGACGGACGCTGATTGTTACGCCTCATTGTTTGCCAGAGGAGGTCAAGAAATGCCATGTATGCACTTTCGTAAACAAGTGAAAAAAAATGTGCTGAAGCAGAACGAGAGAGACGGAGAGCCCTGTGGGGTACTTTTCAGCTGCCATAAAGATAAAAGCAGTCAAACCTCATTAATATTACAGTTCATTCATCCCTATTCAGCCTCTTTTTTACCCCCCTGCCCTTTAACTACTTTCACCATGGAGCTTTCGTCTAAAATAAGATTGGTTTGATAGTTTTCATCTGTAAGATGTTGCAAAGAGTCATGGTGCTGTGTGGCACGGCTGCTGCTTTCATTTCTGCAGCAATATTTGAGAAGCCCACCAGCTACAGAGCCAACGGAAGTTTTGTTACTCAAACTCTACACGGAAAAATCACAGCAACAATATTTTTCTCACATTTTGCCCTGCTCAGACAAGCTATTATTAGCTTGTTCATACAATCCGAGCACCACATTGCTTTATGAAACAACTCCCGTTGTTGCAATTTAAAATGTAATGCTTCCTGCAAACACTGTTTTACAAAACTTTACGCCACTGTCATGTTCACAACACACAGTTATTCTGAGAATAATGTTCAAATCTTCCTGAAAGAAGTGACTCCCAGCAGCACAGAAAGTGCTACAGCTGGCTGCTGATAATGCTTGTAAAGAGAAACAGAAGTTTTCATAAATAAATTAAATTAATTGTACCATGAAGGTTTATTAAATAGTTTTTGGGTGAACAGCATTGAAATGATATGCAATTGAGCTGATTGGAGATGGCAGCTATTTATTTAGATCCTGGCTCCAGGTGTTTCTTCATGAATCCTGTCAATATAAAACATTATTGTTGGAGTTCCAGGTTTTTCCTTACAGCTCCACACCTGCGAACCATTGTCCTGTTGAGCTGCAGGAGTATAAATGGCAGTTGATGAAAGTTGGCGGTTCGACTCCCGGGACACGCACCATGTGTCGTTGTGTCCTTGGGCAAGACACTTAACCCTGAGTTGCTCCCGGTAGGACTGGAAAGCACCTTGCATGGTAGTCTGCCGCCACCGGTTTATGAATGTGTGTAGCATTCAATATATGTGTAGCACTTTGAGATTTTCAGTAATGAAAAGTGCGTTATAAATTGAATTAATTATTATTATTATTATTATTGATGACTTCACTTCGACTCTGGTGCGCAATCTGCCCACTAATAGTTGTGTTCCTGGCCACTTTAATATTCCTTGAGTTTTGTAAAAACGAATACTTTGTTTCCTACGTGTTTCAGCTTCCACTTCTGCGCTGGACCTCCTTGTTTTCATCGTGAACCTTCTAGTGATTTCTCCAGTCGCTCCTTGCCTTCCACCACCCGCCCACTGTTCTATGCAACCTTTCTGGGACCTCCTTGTTTATAACTACTGGAACTATGCAGACTACTGCATATTTTGAACCATCCTCAAGGAGCCAAACCACCATATTAACTCTTGTCCTTACAGGGTCCCAGTCCCTCCCATCCGAGCTGCAGCTAACTGTTGATTTAAACACTGTTTATTATTCTCTGGTCTTGGAGTCACTCTTTTTGTTCACTGACTGTTTGGGTACAGTGTTGAATAAATCCTTACAGTTGATCCTCCAAATTAAAGATGTTTAGATATCTACAACATGTAAGATGTTCACTGTTCATAATGTTTTCATAAATTGTTCTAAAATTACGCCGCTCAAGGTGGCTGCATGTTGGAGTAGCTCTCATTCTTTCTGAGATTTTGCTTTTGAAAACTTTAATTACTCTTTTTCTGGATGTAAATGGCTTATTTCGCATCAGATGCTGTGCAGCTGAAAGGATTTTTACTGAAAACTTTTCTACTTTTGGACATTACAGTAGTTATTATTCTTTTTTTTTTTTCATTTATCCTTTATTTATACAGGTAGTCTCATTGAGCCACAAGAACTCATTTTCAAGAGAGACCTGTTTAGGGAGCAGATGGTGGGGGTTAAGGGCCTTGCTCAGGGGCCCAGAGTGGGGAAAATGAGGGTGAAGGCTGGTGTGGGTGTTTCACCTTTTCCACCCACATTTTTTTATGTTGTCGGTACCGGGGCTTGAACCGGCGGTCTTCCGATAACAGGCCCGCTGTCTCTAACCTCTGTGCCACCACTCTCCCAGTAAACTTGTAGCAGTCCGAATCAGAATAGCAAGGTGGTTTTTACAACTGATTTAACATCTTAAAATCTCAAATAAGACCTCAACTACAGCCCCAAATCCCAAAGGAGTTGAAAAGGAGGTGCCGTGGATGCATTCCTGTCTACCTGGAGGTAGAGCTTGAGTGCCAGACCTCCACAATCTTTGAGGTAGGGGGGAAACGTGGCTCGTGACAGCGGGAGATTCGAGATGGTCCCCCGGCACATGTTAAGTCTGCTGCGACGAAGGGCTCGGCAGGCTACTGGGAGAAATGGTCATTGCTCAGTGGGGAGTTCTGCCCAGTACATGTATTCAGAAAGTCCTGCTGCCTAAGAGGACCAAGAAGTCTGCTGGGTCTGGGTGGACGGATCAGCATCTGTAGCCAGTTTCTTTGGATCCTCTGTGACACAGACTGCTACAAAACATCCTTCCTGCCCACAGCTATTAGCATCTACAACATCTCTCAATGAAACCAGGATGATGCAGTTAATTTACCTTTTGGATTAATAAAGTATTTTTGAATCTGAATTTGAATAAAAACCTTTTCAAAATGTCCCAAGTGTCTGTTTATTATGTGGACTGTTTCAGGCCTTGTACACACGTAGCCTGGTGTTTGAAAAACGAATATCTGCGCAAAAAAAAAATCTCTGTACATACATGTTCAGATATTTAAAATGTTCGTCTACATGTCCCCGTTTTTTTCCACCACAGAGCGTTGTAAAGAGTATGCTGAACCCATAGGTGGCAGTGTAGTGCAGTCACAACCATTCAAACAACCACAACTTCCTGTTATTTTTTCTTTCTTTTTTCTTTCGTTTGTGTGGACAGGCCGCGAGGTAGAACTACTGTCAAATACCGTGTTGGAGTACAAAGTTAATAAAACGCAGGAAAATGTCCGACTGGGAATCATGTCAGAGCAGGTATGTTGACATTTTAGCTTTTATTTTTTGCCGAGCATTATGTGACGTTAGCGCCGCTCCAGCTGGAGCAGAAACCTCCGGTTCTGAAAGTCCACACGCAGACTCGAACGCGGAGAATTCTCAAATATCCACTTTGGTCCAAGTTTTTTTATTATTTGTTTATAGTTACATCAACCGGAGTTCACGTGTGGATGAAAGGCCAAACCGCATGATAAACTGTTCGGTTTTACTGATAACCGGCTACGTGTGTACAGGGCCTCAAACCCAGCCAGGAAAATAAATAAATACAAATAAATAAATTATCACCCACTTATAAGGAACTGTGATCTTGAAAAGAATTTAGTAGAGTTTTTTTTTTTAAATAAACCTTATATATTATTACTGTCATTGTTTTCAATCTGCTTTTGTTTGGGTTTGAATTTTGAGTGTGAAATTTTCTTTAACATATCTAAATAACTTTCTTTTTTCACCTCTAACGTGTATGCTCTGTGGACCCTGCAGTGTTCTCTGTCATAGGGACCACGTTGACGGTTTGTTACTGCAAAAATAGAGCTTATAAATCTTGTGCATTTAATTGTTGTTAGCTTTGCTTGATTTCCCTCGGTGTGGCGAGCAGCGATGGTGAAGAATCAGGGGAAATAAATCAGTGAAACACCAAGGTGACATCTCAAAATAAAATATTGCTACAGTAACACAGGGACAACCTACAGTCAGCATGTACAGCAAATTGGACACAGGATGATTTCATTTGCAGTGCATATATAGACAAATATTATTCTAGGCACAAAATACAGGAGACTTTTCCTAAAAGGCATGAAGTGATGCATCCAAAACTGTCTACTATATTGAGTTTCTGCCTGAAAGCATTTCCTGATGTTGTCCTCTGGGATCACGCTTCATTAATGCAAAAATAAATTGTAATATATACTACTAAATGTTCACAACATTTCTATAAATGGAGATAATAGATTAATTTTACAACATAAAAACATTTTTAAATGATATTAAGATAGCAAGCTATTTATCTTAAATATACTTTTTAAACTCCTGCAAAAAGGAATGATGAAAAAATCTGGATTCTTTCCTTTTTTATTAAGCTTTCGATCTGTATTCAACTTCTGAGTGAATCATTAGAAGAAAAGATGACTGAATATATTTGTTTCCTTTTTTCCTGGCTTTTCTTTCTGGAACAATTATGTTCCTTTGAAATCAAAGTCTTCCTTGTGCTGTACACTTCACAGTCTCTGGACCACCCTACTTTCACATGGACAAAAGACAAGGCAGGTTTTCTTTCCCCCCGCTGAGTGCCTACTGGGACGTGTGACAAAGGCACCAGAGCATTAGCATTCAAATGAATTTTACAGGTGGCATAAGGTGCACAAAAGGTGGTGCAGCAAAGAAATCTTGTTGTGGAACACGGGAGACAGGACGTTTCTCCCCCAACCTGTGACAACCATCTTTGAATTCCCTTCTACTTGACTGACTCTGTTAACAGCTGACGTTAATCTTTTGGATTTAACAGCCTGGAACTCATTATTTTGACTTGCTATAGCTTAAAGGTGAGACATTTTGAATCTTTAAACTTGTTCAAAAGTGAAGCAAAATGCTGTCAGACGAAAGAAAAGAAGGACGTAAGAAAGAAAGACAGAGAATAGCTCTTGAGCCTCAAGCGTTTGTTTCGTTCACTCTAAGACGTTATGGCTCAATCATCCTCGAATAAATAATTTCCCTTTCCATCCAAGAGCAATAATAGGGCATGGGATAATGAAACATGCTCAGGGAAAGGAACTTGGAGAATTTCAAGAACCTAACATTCATTAGCATTACTGAGTAGCTTGCAGGTACAGTACTTTAATTCATGCGAGTTCAGCAGTTTGGAAAAAGTCGTCGTCTCGCTGAAAATCCCGTGTCAGCTGGTACGGAAACTTTCACTCCAGAAGACAAACAAAGGTGGCTGGATCTGAGAAAAGATTCAAAAAGCAATCATTTACTCCAGAAGACAAACAAAGGTGGCTGGATCTGAGAAAAGATTCAAAAAGCAATCATATTACTCATCAAATAGATTTTCCAAGGCAATGTTCTGCCTCGTGTAGATGCTCTCCTGTGCCATCATCACGTTCTACATATCAGCCATGCCAATGACTCTTTCGGACTGTAACAGGAAGCAGCTGCACACTAGAAGGCAGTGCTGTAGTGCCATTTCTGTTCGCCATGACTGTGGCAGCTTTAGTGTGAGGACAGTGTTACCAGCCTTACACTTCAAATTCTCAAAGCTATGCTGATGTCATACGTCATGGTTATGCTGTTAGGACCACCTTTATTGAACTTTCTGCACGCTCAGTACTCTATACAACCTATCACACATAAAGGGAGGCTCACTTACTACACCTCTGAAGACCCTGCAAAGACCATCCACTTCTTTCTTTTTTAATGTCAAATTAAACTCACCAGCTCTTGTGTAAAGGACCTGATAAATGTGACATATTTGATCTCACAAAGGACAAATCCTAATTTGATTAACTACCAAAGCAGCTATAAGTGTTCTCAATATTTTACTGTTCAAACTGGTTTATTTACAGTTAAACAAAAAAAAAAAACCAACAACCATAAAACATGTTAGTTACTGCTCTGTAATGGACTGGTGACATAGTCAGAGTGCACCCTGCCTCTCAACCAGTTACCACCAGCCATAAGAACCAGCTGACCCACAACCCTGAGCAGAAAAACAATAAAATTGATGGATGGATGGATGGATTAATGGATAGATTAATGGATGGATGGATGGATGTTACTGAGTTTTAGAGGATGTAGAAATTTAACACAAATTTACACAATGAAACTTACATCTGCATACATAAATGACCCAAACATATAGCGCAAGTTGTTTAAATATGACAGCTGCCCCCAAAAATAACATAAAAAAGGAAAGTGTTGATTTATACTTGACATTTCTGGTGAAAAATCAGGTAGTTCAAATAATGTTTGCAGGTGATGAAATGCAACTGTTGCCTTTTGCTGAAGCTCCACTGCAACCACGGATAAAGATTTATGCACAATTAATAATAAATCTCAAATGACATCAAGTTCATGTTCAATCATCCAGGTAGAAAAACCAAGAATGGTCAGTCAGGTCATCTGGACAATTTCTTTTTTTGTGTGGAAAGACTTTTCGCCCTCCATCTGGAGATCTTCATCAGTCTGAGGAGTCCCAAGCAAACTGTTTTCCTCACTAAGCAGTACACTCCTGTTTCATCAGTCTGAGGAGTCCCAGCAAACTGTTTTCCTCACTAAGCAGTACACTCCTGTAGTGGACCAACCAGTTTGCTGGTGATAAAATGGTTTTTCAAATCTCAACTGAGTATTTTGAAAAAGAGAAAATATTTCTTTACATTAATGATTTCAGATCTGCCACATTATTATTACTCATTCTGGTTTTGGCCCATCTGATTTGTTCAGAACCTTGAACATAATGATGCTCTTGTGTCTGACACCAAGCTTGTTTATACGTGTAAATCTGTTTTTGCCCCTGGAGTGTGTTTCTGTTTGTTGTGATAAGTCAATACTGTACTCTCCCATATTTTTTCGCCCCAAACAAATATCCCTGGTAATGATCAGCAGGACGCAGACCACAGCTCTCTAATCAGCACTCCTTTCTCTGCCACACAGCACCAAAATGTTTCAAAACATGCTGGATCGCTTTTCATCAGTCACTGTGTGACAAATCAAACACTAATTACAATATCTGCCAAAATTGAATCAACAAATCATTTTTGTTGCTCAAATTACATTTTTCTTCGGCCTGTGGGTT
The DNA here is from genome assembly GCA_038048925.1 of Garcialebias charrua. NCBI lineage: Eukaryota > Metazoa > Chordata > Actinopteri > Cyprinodontiformes > Rivulidae > Garcialebias > Garcialebias charrua. The sequence goes on from JBBPBX010016323.1 coordinate 13,529, forward strand.
TTCCCAGTGGACCCTGAAAGAAATGAATCATTTATGCAGGAGCTGGGGTTTGAATATATGGATATAAATTCTGCTGGCTGCATGCCTGCAGCATAAAGAAAGCCTGAGTCAAGGTTTAAATGTGGACTGTGGAAGATGATAAATCCTTATCTGGACAACCTTTGACCACTCACAAACTTTAGACAAACTACACGCCAGACTTGTGGACAGCTGATAAAGCTGATAAAGCAGAAAACATCACAGTGGTAAAAACGAATCTGACAGCTTTCAGCAGAAATATGCATTAAAGTGATAGTTCAGATCTTTTGAAGTGCAGATTTTTAACAAGGTTGTAAATAATTACTATCTTACCTGTTGTAGATGGCTTTTTGAATGGCCTCAGTTTGAGAAATAAAGTTTAATTGTTTAAATGATCTCATATTTGAATTTATTTAGACACAAAGAAACGGAGTCGCTGTATGACAAATACTGACACCTAGTGGTGAGGATGGAGATAGCAACCATCAACTTTGGCCTCAGAATAACCCCCCCCCCCCAGCATTTCTTGATGGAAGACTGCATGTCGCCCGCTGCCTTTCTCGACAGATTTTAGCTTTAGCTTGTAGCTTTTATTCATGGTCACAAGCTGTGAATGAAGCACGTGCATGATGTCTGCAACTATCACATCACATTTGAGCTAAAAATCTGTCACTAGAAGTCTCAGTTATACATGTGAATCTGAAGAGAGTTCTGCTAAAATGTGTGCATTGGTTCACGAGATTTTTTGCTAACAGACATGATACCAAAGCTTTAAGTAAAGATGTAGCGTAACGTGTAACTATGCATTTAGGATAATGCTTGGTTACTACTGCACCAAGCTTTAGCTAAGTAGTGAAATTCATTGAATTATAGCCGTTTTGGTGGCTACATTATTATTATTATTTTTTTTAAGGTCTGCTGGTTGTGGCGGCCATATTTTAAACTTAATCCATTGTACAGTAGCTGGTTAGTGATCTCTACCTGAAAGTTTACATGAAATCCCTTTAGTGGTTCTTAAAGGTTCAGTCTGCAGTTTCTGTAGAACTGCAGCACTTTGAAAAAATTTCAACAGGCAAAGCATTCTGATCCCTCCCCCTCAGAGCCATATATGGCTCTGCTCTCCCATGGTCTGCTGAAATTCAAATTCAAGCTCTGTTTTTATTGGCTGATTCAAATTCAAGCTCTGTTTTTATTGGCTGATTCAAATTCAAGCTCTGTTTTTATTGGCTGGTTACAAACTCTGTTTTTATTGGCTGGTTAATGGCGGGTCACTTTTTCTTTTTAGAAATGCCTATTTACCACCTGGAGAAGCAAGGGGACATATTTTTTTTTTTTAGTTTTTTTCAGAGATTACCTCTCTAACATCAGTCTAGTGACAGAGTGAAGAAATATGTTAAAAATATATTGTTAGAAAAGTTACATATAGCAGCTTTAAGGTATTTTGACTATTTGGAGCAGCACATAGATGTTCTCATCACTAATGTAATGTTTGTGTTTGCTCATTCCAGCTGTGTTTCCTGAAGTCGGCAGTCATGCAGGCGTTTTTAAAAGGAGCGACGCTTCAGACGGGCAGACCTCAGAAAGACAAGGTGGCAGCAGGACCGAGTGCAGACAAGAAGACCAAGGCTGTTCCCTGGGTGGAAAAATAGTGAGTGGAGCTCAGTCCCGTGTGTTGTGTGGCTTTACACAGGGTTCCCAGTGACTCTGGAAATAAGGGAAAACCTGGAAAATGACTCACGTTTTCCAGACAGGGAAAACTCAGGGAATTTGAACACTGGTCTGCTGATTAAATCATGGTCTTTTTGAGATTTTAATGTGTTCGTGTGTTATTTTAGTGTTGTGGCTTTAGAGTCCATGTTCTGCTTCTACAAAACACAGCTGTGGCTGAGTGGTTAGCGCAGTCGTCCTCTAATGCAAGGGTTGGGGATTTGATTCCACCGTCACATGCCTAAGTGTCTCTGGGCTGACCCCTCATTGCCTCTGATGCGTGTCCCATCAGTGTATGAATGTGATAAGTTAATAATAATAATAATAATAATCAGTGTTATCACTAATAACACTAATTATTATTTGTATAGAAATAGTAGAGTGCTGTATGAATGGGTAAATTAGGGCACACATTGCATTGTAAAGTGCTTTGAATAGCTTGATGAAATAGAAAAGCGCTAAATAAGTACCGGTACAGTCCATTACATGGATTAGTGATTTGCTACGGTGGCGTTCTAGTTTCTGTTGTTAAACCGTATAATGAATTATTAAGATTGATTGCTGTATGCACTTACCATAGGCTACAGAATATTTCCTGTCATCAATGTGACTGGAGAGCATTCTTTCTGATTTCTGAGCATTTCATGAGACTGAAATGTCTTCTGAAATTTCAGGATTTACTCTGTGAAAACTCAGGGACTTTGGTTTTCTTGATGCTGGGGGCCGTGTTACGTTTACTGCACCTAAAGCTCACTGTCGTGAATGTGAGATCTTTGACACCTTCCTTGTCCTTTAAAGTGTTGCTAAATATCCACCACCTTGTATGACTGCTTAAAAATAAAATCAGTATTTTTGTCCACAGTAAACCGGTCAATATTTAAGAGCAATCATAGTCTGATTTTTTCATTTTAATAATAATAATAATAATTATTTTACATTTTTAGCTCTTTAAGGGCCTTTAATTAAAAAAAAAAACTCCACATTCAGTTCATTTTTGTTATTATTATTGTTTTTTAATTGACAAAATATTTATTTAATAGAATTTTTTAATTTAAATGTACTGTTCCTCCATTTGTATGCCCAAAGGAATTTAGACGATTATTACTTTTTAAATTCCTGTCTGGAGTTTTGGGAACTCTCTCCAGCACACTGAACCCTCCAGAACCAGTAGCCCAACATCATGCCTTGTTTTTGCTCGACCTGTACAAGCTGGTTGTTGTCAGGCATGGTTATTCCCTCAGTGAACCATGGAGCTGCTGTAGTCTGGTCTAGCAGCTGGAAGCGGAGTTCTTAATGTCTTTCAGAGTATAAATGTCTAAATGAGTATCAATCTTGATGTGATTTCTAAAAGGTCCAATGCAGCATGGGAGTTTTAGCCAACCCACTTCTGTTGCTCTTCTGTGCCACCATGTCAGGTGGTCAGTGGCCGGCTCCATTCTTTGTGTCCATTTCACAGAACAGCTTCTGAAAGTGCCAACAGAATTGACGGTTTTAAAGATGACCTCGCTGTGTTTTGAACTGTTTGACCCTCCAGCAGACCGAAGAGTGTGGATGAGGTGGCCTTCCAGGAGGAGGTTGTGGCCGTGCTGAAGAAGGCTTTGGAAGGAGCAGATGTAAGCACCACTCTGGTTCTGTCTTCCACGCCTGAACTTTGAACCTCATTTGATGACAAGATGTTGAGCTGTAAACTATAATAAAATACATAATACAGTATAATAAAAGGTTTTGAGAGTGGCACACGTTTCGCTTTTCACAAAGTTCTTGGATCTTATTTAGTCCAGAGAAGTGTCTCACCAGAGTTCTGCTGGTGTTTCAGCTCCCAAACCTGCTTTTCTACGGCCCTCCTGGAACAGGAAAGACGTCCACCATCTTAGCTGCTGCCAGAGAACTTTTTGGGTGAGTCTGCTGTTGATCAGTACCAGAATGTTCTTCAGGCTTCACGTGGATAATTCACCGGTTGTGTACCGGCTCTTTCCTCAAGTCCGGAGCTGTACAGGCAGAGAGTACTGGAGCTGAATGCCTCTGATGAACGAGGCATCCAGGTCATCAGAGAGAAAGTCAAGAACTTTGCACACCTCACCGTCTCCGGGACTCGTCCAGAGTGAGTGAAGAACACGCACCTTTAAGAACAAATGTAGTTTCCTGCTGGTTTTTCTGCAAGAACGACCTGAAAGCATTTCATCAGAGCTCCCACACATTTGAGGAGCAACAATCAGACATGCTGGTCTCCTTCAGGGACCATAAATACTTTGATTTTCTAACAAATCAACAACAACTTAATCAAGAAGAGCTCGTCAGATTACGTTACAGGTCCACTGACATCATCTTTCTACTTTGCATAAAATGTTACAAGATATATATCTTGTGTCATTCAACTATGTTCGTTTTTGCAAACAAAATGATAAATTAATTAAATTTTGATTTAAAAGTGATTTTAAACTTTGCGCCGTGTTTATTCACGGGAAATCCGATTACACGCGAATGCAACTGTGACGTAGAAAGGAGAAGCCCAGTTCGCGGCTGCAATGATAACGCATGCGCATTCTCTGCCAGATCGCCTTTTTTTTTGTATAACTTGAAAAATGCCGTTACGTTGTGTCGCATTTGTGTGTTCTAATATCATCAGTGAACAAGTGAGCCTTTTCACTTCCCCAAAAGATGAAATACTTTGTCAAGTTTGGAATAAACAAAGCTGCCCCCCCCCCGAGCTCCCTCGCTTCCTGAAAAGTTAAGACTCAATTAAATACGGGTGCAGACCTAAATTAAAACCTGCTGTTTCTGCTCATCTAACTTGCTGCTTCTCAAACTGAAGACAAATCGCTCAAATCTTAACTTAGATTGATAAATTAGTCGGTTTATTTACAGTATTGTCCGCCATGAATATGTAAAGGGGGTGTTCTAAAGACGTTCTCCCTCCTACGTCACAGATGTTGCATTCGCGTGTAGTCGGATGCCCCGTGAAGAAACACGGTTTTTAATTTTAAACCCACTTTGAAAGGAATTTTCATTAATTTATCATTTTGTTTGCAAAAACGAACATAGTTGAATGATACAAGATGTATATCTTGTAACATTTGATGCAAAGTTCAAAGATGATGTCAGTGGACCTTTAAAGCAACTAAGGAATTTCCTTCTGAGTTTAGAAATTTGTGCAGAAGAATGTGGACCCTGTGTTTCTAGGATCAGTATGTGAACATGGAGCAACAACTGGTGTCCGAACAAACCCTAAACTTACTTTATTCACTTTTATCTAAAAAAAAATTAATCTGTAAATGTAGTGGTCTAATAGTATTTACACGTTTATTTATCCACCTTATTCCTAGCCCCCATGCTGCCTTGTGTAACTTAAGGGCACGACTTCCAGCATGGACCAGAATCAACATTTGTTTGTGTGTGAACAGTACGAGTTAATGTAGTTACCACTTACCACATAACAGCTGCCTACTAAAAAGTGGCTGCAGATTACATCTTCCAGCATATTTAGCTGTTTCATTGACTCGGTTCTTCCGATGGTGAAGCGATGAACAACATGAAAAGCTCTGAGGTGTATCAGTATCTACACAATAATAAAGTCTATCATGTTTTGTTAAAAGAAGTGGGACACGATCTTATTTACTGGTACCTTAAATCAGACGTAGAGCCCAGCCAAAGCCTTGAAGTCCTCCATCACTGAGCTTGGGTTAATAATTACAGAGAAAATCTTAATACCAAAGACGAACAACTATAATGCTGTGCCTTTCAAACATTGAAATCATACCTGATGTTCTTGTCACACTGTTTTCAATCCTTCTGAGGATCCGGTGTCTCGTCTCCGGTCGTTTATTGTAGTCCAGACACAAATTAAGATGCAGGTTTTCCTCTGACGGCCGTTAGTCAACAAAGTGAAATGAGCACACTCAGTGTTTTGGGTCGTCTCTTCAAGTTCACATTTTTCACCCACATTCTTCTTAATTCCTCATCTGAAGGTAGGTGATGGAAACTATACTGCTTTTCACAGGAACGCTTTTTGGGGGGGTCCGTATTCAAAACACTGTTGTAGTCACTGATTTAGTTTGGTTTGGTTGTTCGTGCAGCCGCAAACAACACAACAGGTGCCTGAACTCTGCAAGCCTATTTTAGTAAACGTTACGGTTGTTAAATAAATGTGAACAAAACAAAAACAGTGTTTTGTCTGCTAAACTGAAATTACTTTCAAATAAACCACGGTCCGTGCTCTGCTGGTTAACCTGTGCTTACTGCTATTTCTGGTGCCTGACGGGAAGTTGTGCCCATAATACTGTAGTTTATACAGTAGAGCCCCAGGAATAAGGTGGATATATATTTTATTGCACAGACATAAATAAGGAGGCTGGGAGAACAAAATGTGGGGTGGTGGATAAAGGGCATACTTTCCATACAGTTAAAATTGTAAAAACAAAACTCAGACAGAGTTAAAAGCCAAAAAGGAAAAAAAACGTTTAAAGAGAGAATTTATAAACTGGATGAGAGTTGGCAGCTCGTCTCTGCTGGTCACTCAGTCACAAACACTCAGTGACGCCACAACAAAACAAAAACAAATCACCTTTTTAGTCAGTTTGAGTTGCAACTAGTCTCCGACAGTCGCAGTCCAGTGAGCTACTTGCTTCAGAGCTGTGCAGGAACAAATGTCAGCAAAGCTCAATGAACTGAAGCCTTGTTGGAAACAGGATGACAAGCAGCGTGTTGTGTGTTGGTGTTCATCCACAGCAGTGTTCACTTAACACTTCTGAGCTCAGCAGACCAACCTCAAACCTGGAAGAGGCTGTAATGCTGTTTTTTGTGATTGAATTACATTTGTTTTATGTTTGTGAATGGGGGAAATGGTTTCCTTTTCTTTACTTGGGTTGCAGTGGGAAGCCGTGTCCTCCTTTCAAGATCATCATCCTGGACGAGGCGGACTCCATGACGGCTCCTGCTCAGGCTGCTCTCAGACGGACCATGGAGAAGGAGTCCCGCACCACTCGCTTCTGTCTCATCTGTAACTACATCAGCAGGTCAGCTGACCGCTGCGGGCACACAACGCTGCGTTCTGACCCTGGTCTCACCCTGACTCTGATTTATGTCTCATCACCTTATAGGATCATCGAGCCGCTCACGTCCAGGTGTTCCAAGTTTCGCTTCAAGCCTTTAGCCAATCAGATCCAAGAAGAGCGTCTGCTGGGGATCTGTGAGAAGGAGAACCTCAAGTACACCAAGGAGGTAGTTCTTGTATATGCCTACAATGGTTCTGAACACCTGATGGTTTTTCATGAAGAGTCAAAACACTGAGACCTAATATCTGAGCTGTCTGACTAGGGCTGGGCCATATCATATCGTTCCCGGTTTTACCGGGCAAAAAAGCTTGCCCGGGCAAAAAGTATCATGATATGCTAATTTCATGACGTAATACGTCAGGGCGCCCCGCCCCCTTAACATCCGAGCGCTTCAAAAGACCAAACCGAGCTGCGCACCCCCCCTCCCCCTGTCGGTACTGGTGTAACGCTAGCTAAAATGCTAAAAACAAACAACGTGTCTCCCCTGTTTCTCACTGCACAGGTACAGAGAGCTTGTCCCCGCCCCGCGCTGCTCAGCGTGTGTGCGGGCTGCTCTCTCCCTCGCTCTGACTGTCGCGCGGCTCAGCTGTTTCACACAGTCTCACACAGAGGCAGGTGATCAGAGATAGATCAGTTAAAAAAATGAATCAGAAAAAGGAACAATTCCTGCAGGAACAGAGGAAGCTGAAACACCAGAAGCTTCAGGGTCAGCTGATCAACTTGTTACAAGTTATTTTATACTTGGAGACTGAATACTTTACTTAATAAAGTAATTTCAGTAAAATTACCCCTTGTTGTTTTTTAAAATTTTATATAATACTGCAAAGCAACATGTTAAGCTAATTTTGTTAAATAAATAAATTTGATTTATTTTTATTTTTTTGGTTATATCACAAAATTTATCGTTATCGTGATAATGCTCTGAAATATCACAATATAATTTTTGAGCCATATCGCCCACCCCTATGTCTGACCCACTTTCCTAGCTTTGTTTGGTTCCAGTTGTAGAGCTGTTGGTATGTTTGACAAAGATGATCATGTTTTGTGGCTCCAACGTAGAGCGGTGTCTCACTGGGCTGCAACTGTTGGAGCCGAGCTAAAAGCTCAGAATTACAAGAAGACAGATCCAGTCAAGAGACCAATGAGTTTTGTAAGGCTTCTTTTTGAAAGTTGATGCCCCTTTTTGTGGTATCAGCCTTGAAACCTGTTTCCTGATCCGTACACATTATTCTGTTGCCCACATGGAGCAGTCTGAGACATCCAGGAGACTTCCTCCGAGTCACCTGCAGACACAGCCCAGATGCTGCCGGTATAAGTGGCAGCAGCAGCCGGCAGTTTCTCTCCTCCCAGGTGGAAACGTGTTCACAACTTCTAGTGTCTCTCTCAATTCAGTTTATTTATGTAGTGACAAGTCACAACAGAAGTCGTCTCAGGGCACTGAACAGAAACATTCACATTTAAAAATAATAATTAACACATTTATCTGAGGAGTGGACTGCTTTGAATTTAACTCCATTACAGAACTCTCATCTTGAGCAAGCATGAAGGCGACAGTGGCAAGGAAAAACTCTCATGAGGAAGAAACCTTTAGGAGAACCAGGCTCAGGACAAGTAGCCAACTGCTTCGACTGGCTGAGTTTGGGAGGAACAGATACACAATGGCAGGTCAAGATAGGAATAGTATCAAACTATTCAATTTTAACAATTCATTTAAGGAAATGAGGTCAATTTGTCGTCTAGTAGTTTAAGCCTATGGCAGCATAACAAGCCAACCCTAACTATAGGATTTATCAAAAAGGAAAGTCTTAAGCCCAGTCTTAAACTGGACAATGTGTCAGCCTCACGGACAGAAACTGGAAGTTGGTTCCACAAGAGAGGAGCCTGATAACTGAAAGATCTGCCTCTCATTTGGCTTTTGGAAACTTTAGGAACTGCAAGTAAGCTTGAAGTCTGCGAGTGAAGTGCTCTGTTAGGAAAATATGGAACAATAAGATATGTAATATAAGATGGAGCTAGGTTGGGAATATGTTTGTTAGCAGTAAGATTTTGAATTCCATTATGGACTTGACAAGGAGCCAGTGGAGAGAAGCTAAAACTGGAGAGATATGATCTCTCTTACTAACTCCAGTTAAGACTCTGGCAGCAGCATTTTGGATTAACTGAAGATTTTTTAAAGAAGTATTTGGACACCCAGATAATAAACCATTGCAATAGTCCAGTCTAGATGTGACAAATACATGAACCAGTTTTTCTGCATAATTTTTAGATAAGATGTATCTAATTTTAACAATATTACACAGGTGGAACAAGGTGGTTCTAGTAATGTTTTAAATGTGGGGGATGAAAGACATGTCCTGATCAAAAATAACACCAACATTTTTAACATTAGAGCTGGAGGCCAGATTAATGCCATCCAAGGAGGACGAAAGACTTTCTTTATCCTCAGAGAAGCTGTTTGGGTCTCTGTTGCTGCACTTCCTCACTTCAGGGCTCACCTTTTGCAGGAAATCCTTAACATTATCAATAATAATCACTTTATTTACAATTTTGAATAGATCCCGACTGGTTCATGTCTGCATCTTGATGCATCTTAAATAGTTTATAGCCCCCTACACTCAATCCAGCCCCATTTATGTGATGTAGTTCTTTTAGTTCAGTCATCCAGCTCTGCAGGAATCTGTTTAGATGTTTAAAGTGTGAGTGGGACTGAAACCCAACAGATCACACACTGATGACTGCAGCTGAAGAAGCTTCACCTGCTCTCTGTTCACAGAGCATCACAGCCCTGGTGCAGCTGTCTGAGGGAGACCTGCGGAAAGCCATCACCTTTTTGCAGAGCGCCGCACGCCTCAGCACGGACAAGGAGATCACTGATGGGGTCATCGTTGAGATTGCAGGGGTGAGTCTCACATTTTTCTTCTTGTATTGCAGCATAGAAGAAGGAGCTGCTGGACATTTTCAGTAAATTATCAATTGTTTTGTCACTCGGTGACTTCACTCTTGTAGGTCGTTCCTTCCAAAGTGATCGACGACTTGCTCCAGATTAGTTTGAAGGGAACGTTTGAGAAACTAGAAGTGGCTGTCAGGGTGAGACACAGAAATTTTACAGACAGAAAGGTTACATACAGCTGAGATCTTGAATCTGTTAATTAATCTGCTGCTTTTTAACGTCTCTTCCAGAACATGGTGGATGAAGGTTACGCCGCCACACAGTTCTTGACTCAGCTCCACGACGCCATCTTGGAACAAGACCTCAACGATAAACAAAAGTCGGCCATCACTGAGAAAATGGCAGTAAGTTGTTTTTTTGTTTTTTTCACGTCTGTGTACAATGACTTGTATTGCAATGTAAAAATGTATTTTAAAAAGAAAACAAAGAACATGTCGCCATCAAAACGGCACCCTGAAAAAATCATAGTTTAAAGATGTCTACATGTTATAGCCAGGGCACCGATTTCAATTTTCTGGCCGATCACCGATTACCGATTTTTAGAAAGTCTGACCTGCCGATTCCGATTTTGGCCAATACCGATTTTCAGGTGTTAAAAGGTCAAAATGCACCCTAAATTTTCAGGATTTTCCAACCTTTGCTGAGGCAGATAAAATCGGCTTCTCGTTTAAAGATCGGCCGATCACCGATCTCCCAAAATTAAGGAAATCGGAGCCGATCGATCGGCCGGCCGATTTATCAGTGCCTCCCTAGTTATAGCTCTACACCAGGGGACACCGGCCCTTTTGAGACAGAGCTGCTGGGACCGAGTGACACGAAGGGCTACGTGTTTGATACAAACATAAATTAGCATGACTCACTTTTAATTACAGTATTAATAACAATACATTTACATATGAATATACGACAATGAATGTTGAGGACTAATTATCTATAATGATTTGTCCTGGCAGATATTGATAATTAGTGATAAGAGCTCTCAGTTGAGAACTCAGGTTCTCAGTTTGCATCTGTTTAAGGACTCTTCTGTGTGACTCTAAATTTCTCTGTGTCTGGGAGTGTTTGTCTCTTTGTCTGTGTCCCTGTGATGGACTGGGGCCTGTCCAGGCTGTCCCTTGTCTTCACCCAAAGGCAGATGAGATGGACTGCAGCCCCATCCCTGATTAGGAACAAGGGGGACATAATGAATAGCTACTATAGCAGAAAACCGATATTTAAACATAAAACATTTATTATTTTTATTATAATCTCAATCAGTAACATTTGAAATTCATTGTATTTGTAATACACTGTTTTTCTATTTTTAAATATAACATTAGTACTGATCCTCAGATTTGCAGCATTTTAACCGATCATCACATTTTTTACTATTTTCAACAAATTACATCATTATTAATAAGTGCTTCTTTTAAGATCTCCACATCTGAAATGTCTCATGAAGAAAGACTGCTGTTTGCTCAAAGCTGCCTTTAACTCCCAGTGTTCGTCTGCCCCTCGTGCCCTGCTAGGAAGAAAGTTAGCATTAAAGCTAATGTGTTTGCTGGTGAAGTGTCGCTCCACATTTTGGTGTTCTGATGTCACCCCACAAATGAAACACGCACACATTTGTCTTTCACAACTGTAACAACAAAAAAAACTTCCTCCCAATCACTGAAACTATACATATTTTCTTAAGCTTTAGGGGTGTAACGGTACGCTAAAATCACATTTCGGTTCGGTTCAATTACAAGGAGGGTTCGGTTCGGTTAATTTTCGGTACAAAAAAAAAAAGACAAAGACTTATCAAATGTTTATTTTGAAAATATGCCAAGTAAACAATAATGTACATTTGTATAAAAATAAATAAAAGTGACCATTTGGATGATATTTTAAATAAACAGCATTCTTTACAATAAATAAACTATACTAACAATAATAAAAATCTTAATAAATACAATAACAGTCAGAACCAGAACAATAAGCAGCAACAAACTGTTTACAATCTAACTAATCAAGTTTTAAGTTTTTGTCCAAAAAGACCAACTTGTCCACATTTTCTGCTAAAAGCACAGATCTAGTTGCAGTGAATATCTCCAGTGGTGGAGAAAATCATCTCAATAACAACAGTAGCAGCAGTGTGGCTGTATTTGTCCTCATTACTCACAACCTCTTCTTGGACCTGCTCCCAGGTGGGACAGGTCCCTGGAAAAGTTCAGAGTTCAGTCATCACACACTTCTTAGCTGCAGGTGATCTGGTGGATTTCCCTGAAGAGGAAGAAGACAGCTGCTATCTCTGTCCCAGACTGGAAATAAAACACAAAGAGGTAAAAAAAAAACGAGTTAATAAGATTATAATTTTAAATTAAAAAGGTTAATTAGATAATAATAATAATAATAATAATAATAATAATAATAATAATAATAATAATAATAAAACAACAATAAACTGTCCAGATGACCTGATTGAGAATTATCGGAAAACAACAATACCTCTTCCTGAACGGTTGAGATGGTTAAATCTCTCGGTCATCATCATCATCATCATCATCATCATCATCAAGGCTTTAATTAGCTCCATGGCTTGTTGACCATATCAGTTTTAACTTTTTCATAAAGTGCTGAACTTTTTGACTGAAGTGTTGACGTTATGGATCATCTCAGTAACTACAGTAGCAGTAGCGACGCTCAATAACTTTAAAGCTTGAACATCAACAACATTTCAGACGTAGATCCAGAGCTTTAAAAACTCCTACAGCTTGTGTTATTGCTCTGGACCGATCTGAATTACCTGATGAATGTTGTTTAAATGCAGCTGCTGTTAGCAGTCTTTGCAACAAGCTGCTTGTAGAAGAGACGTTCACATTCGGATGACGTCGTTTCAAGTCCGTTAACAAGTTAGACGTGTTGCTGCTGCAAATCCAGTGTCCGTGAAGCAACGTCCACACACAGCTTTAGATTTGTTCACGTCTTTTAACAAGAAAGCCATAATGTTCCCCAACAGGACACAGCAACAAGAAGCAAGGCTGCTGATGCTACACGTACTACAGATAATAGCGCCATGCTGAAACTCGCGTAGGAACTTTAGTTCCGCGGCGCATATATTTTCCCATTAATAACGTTTAACGAGTGAAAAAATAACTGAAACGGTACGCAGGTGGACCGAACGTGCCGTACCGAAACGGTTCGGTACACCCACGTCCACGTGTACCGTTACATCCCTATGTTCTACTATTCTCCTCTCTACTCAGGGAGGTCAAACTAGTTTGTAGCTGTGCTGCTCGCAGAGCTCTTAGTGCGTACCCACATCATTCAAAACTTTGACTCCAGACAAGGTTGCTAAGCTGAATATGGAAAACATTTTATTCTAAATGTAAGTTTTCATTAATTATTTTCTTTTCAGATCTACATTCATGCAAATTTATTACTTAAATTAAAAACACAATAATGGTTTCTAGGCGGTGCTCCTTGATGTTCAGGGCTATTTTTAGAACATGCCCCTCAGGCGACCAGGTGTCCGTGGGCACTGCGTGGGTGTGCTGCACTGTAATTCTTTTTCCTTTGGCTTTTCCCTCTTCAGTGGCCTCCACATTGAGTCATACTCCATCTCACTCTGTCCTCAACACCTCTGCACTAACTAATCATTGAATATGTTCATTAAAATACTTTTTAAAAATTCCATCATGTGCTTCATGTGATGCTAGTAAACAGAGGCATTATTACCTTCAGTGATGGGTGATAACTAACACGCAGTTCTGACATGACCACAGTGTGGTGATGAGTCTCATAAAGAGTTCCCATAATGCCTTGCCCTTGTGTGTGTGCATGCTGTGTTTCAGGTGGTGGGGAAGTGCCTGGCAGATGGAGCAGATGAATACCTGCAGATACTGAGTCTGTGTTCGCTCATCATGCAGCAAGCCTCTCAAAGCTAAAACTCCACCACCATGTTGGTTCTGGCAGGACCAGTAGAGACTCCACCTGTTCAGAGGCGATGAAGATGTTTACTGTCAAAATGACCCTGACCCACGTCAGAATGTCCCAACATGTTTTTATACACAGATGTTGGATTGTTGGGGAGAAATAAATTGTCTTCTGTATCTTTTTAGTGTTTTTGTTGATTATTGGAACAAACTGTAAGATCTGACAGAAATATTAAGATGCTTCATTCACTGCCCTCTGTGAAAATGTTTGTTCTAAACCCTGAGAGACATCTGCATTATTTCTTGGTCAATTATTTTTCTAAAATAAACACTTTGTGAACTAAAGGTCTTTTCTGCTGTACTTTCCCTAACATAACAGAAACTAGACAAAACTTGCACATACGAAACTCTGAGTCTTGAGTGCGCTGCTCCATTGTCCAAGCAGCTGTCTTGAGCTGTGACTGTGACTGGGAAGTTGTTGGTGCCTCTCATGGCAGCCGTCCTCAAATGCTGTGTTGGACGCCCTGTCTGAGGGAGGTCGTGAAGTTAATTGTCTTATTGGCTGGTAGGCCTCCAGTGGCAGCTAAGGTTCATATTTGCAGACCACATGGTGGTTGCTGAGGCAAAGGTTCAGGTGTGGGAGTTCAGTGAGGTTTTGGGTGAAGACTCGATTGGCTCC